>JAODAL010015628.1:0-83218 GCA_025379985.1 Phyllomedusa bahiana | reverse complement strand
AAAGTAAATTTGATGTCAGCCAAAATTTAATAGGTGATCAATGGAGCTGTTAGAAGAACTTGAGTGCTTTGAAAAATTTACCAAATATACAGAATAGGGTGACCAACTTGCCTCCACTGAGAACTGGTTAATTGCCCATGTGCGGAGACGAAAGGAGTATGGGAGGGAGGGTAATGTGTTAATGTATTATAAATAGTTAAATAGTGGAAAGGTGAAAAGATGGGGTCCTAAGTTCACCTATTCCCCTTGTGTTGATCCGAGAGGCAAAAACCCCCCCCATAAAGTAAAAAAACCATTGTCCCATTTTAGGGAAAACATCCTTTTCCGACTCCATTGGAAATCAAAATAAATCCCGGGTTTCCCCTTCTACAAAACCCAGCACTAAAAATTGTTTATTATTAAACTCTGAAATGTTCCAGCCCCTTTTTGAACTCTGTTAGTAATTCACCGGGCATTTTTTGGCAGAGGCCACAGTCTCACTGCTCAACAGTAAAAAAACCCAATCTTTTTTAAGTATAAAACCTTTTCCCTTAGACAAACAGAACCCCCCCTTGTTCTAAAAAACAATTTTGGGATAAATAGATTTGGGGGAGGACCTCTATTCTAACCTTTGTTTATTTATAGTATTTATAGCCCCCCTCAAAGCCTTTTTTTTCTCTAATGAACAACTTAGTCTTGCTTTTATTTTCGTTGCCCAGTTTGTACCTGTTCAAGTCTGCAATGTCTTTCCTGTGCACTAGTCCCAAAAAATGAACACAATATTCCTTGGGGTTACCATAAATGTAAAAAGGGGAGAATAAGTTCTCATCCTGTGCATCTGTGCCCTTTTAATACCCCCCTCTCCTGTCTGCCTTGGGCGCTGCTGCCTGAACTGGCTGTCAATTAAGTTTTTGTCACTGGTTTCCCCAAAAGTCCCATCTTAATCTCACTTTTAAACAAAAGAATTTTTCCTTTCACAAGAAATATGGAAGGATTTTTCCCCTTAATTAAAAACATGGGAAAAGCGATTAAAGGGGAAGGATGACACATAATTTTTATTTTTGGTTTTTAAATTTCCGTTTTAGGAAAATTTTGGGAAATTTTCAGGCCCTGTATAAGTTAATTTTTACAACCCCACACTGGGAAAAAAAAAAAATTGGGTTACAAACTAATTTTTAAACTTAAAGGGATTTTTCTACCTGTATTTCACAAAGTCAAAGGTGTTTGGGGACTAAAATTTCCGGGTTGTGTGTGAGGCTCCTTTATAGAGTGATCGGCATAGTTCTGCATTTTTTATTCTTTTGTAACCCCAATAAAGGAGATTTATAAAAATTTTTTAAAAAAAAACCCTGCTAGATTTAAAAAAGGAGAAAATGTCCATTGATTGTTTTAAAACCAACTCCTTTGCTGATTGGGAATCTACAAGATGGATCACCCACCAAACTACTACCAGATCAAACAGATAAAAGAAGATGAAAGGGGTGTGAAGACATTTCTAGGCCCGAAGAGGGTAAATGTTTGGGTTTGGGGAATCTTTGGTTTCTGTTCCCGTTAGTCCAAGTGAAGCATTCGGGGGACCAAAGCGCCATTAAATCGTAAAAAGGGAAAGTAACATTCGGCATTGTGATTCGGGTTCCCACGTATACGTAATTGTTGCGCTATTCTATCTTCCAAAGCCCTTATTTAGCAGACAATCTTGACTTCTTTTAAGGGAGTATTACGTCAATCAATAGGTTGAGAGTTTTTTAAAAATTTCCAAATTTGTTTTCAATGTGTTCTGTACGTGTACAGGGAATAAATTTCTTCTTGAATCCCCAAAACTGAGTTTGAATTTTTTTTGTAAGGTATCTCTAAAGGAGGAAAAGACTTGTAAAGTGCTTCATAACCTGGTTTTTAGGGAAATCTCTTCCCGGGGTCAGCCCCCGAGGGGAGTAGGGGGGTAGGGACATATTCCCAGACTTCTGTGGTGTTGAGGGGGCAATTAAAAAACCCCCAAAAATTTTTGGGGGTTTTTTTTAACGTTAGATGTTGCGGGGAAGTTCTGCATCGGGCTTTTATTTTACGTTAAATTCCCGGTTTTCAATAGGTTTGACGAGCTTGCGTATATGCTGAATTTAATAATTGTTATTTAAGTTATCTGAGACCCTGTAGGGTTTTTTTTGTGCTGTAAATTTCCTTTCCTCTCAATGATCCTATCGCATGGACTTAATGAGGCGATTAGTTATTGTTATGTTCTTGTTGCATCTACTTTGCAAGATTTATTTTTTGTATATCTATTCTTTTCTGAAAATAAAAACTTTCATGATTAAAAAAAAAAAAAAAAAGAATGAAAGGTGGGGGAAAATTTGGTCAATAAAAAGAGAAAATTTTCATTTTAGAGGAGATAAAAAATTTTTTTTATTTTTTGAACAAAACAAAATCAAAACACAAAAGATTTGTAAAGTCTTCATTTACCTTTCCCTACCATTTAAAAGCTAATCATAGTGGTGAGAAAACCCCTTTGATTTTCCTCTCGCAAGAAATTGTTGTAGTTTCCTTAAGAGTTGCAATAACCGTGATTTCTATTTCACATGGTAGTAAATACAGTTTCTAAACAGTTTGCAGTTTCTTTTCGGACTCTGTACCACATCACAAATTCTCCTGGAGGTCAGGTTGTGTCCAACATGACTGATAGCTCTGACCTGAACTTTCTGTGCTGCAATGGGTCAGACTATCCTCTACCAAAGCTTTTCTACTACGGGAGGTGGGGGTTTTTCACCAGCACTTTTAATTAACCCGTCCTCCTGGGGCCTGCAACTGTTACTTTCTCAGGAATTGCCTCCTGCCCACTTAGAGCCATGTTTGTAGAGTTGATACATCGCAAACAGCTGTATTCTGTTGAAATGGTGGCCTTGGTTTTATTGGGGCCCAAGTTCTAGTCCTATTCTAGGGATTCCACCTCTATAAGAGAACCACTGTGCCTTAAGCCAGTAGAACAGCTTTAGATGAGGGGGATTTCAAATCACAGCACCCCCGCTGATACAAAGGGCCACAATGTCCCTGTAAGTGCTGCAGCCTCTTCATAGTTTTGCCCTGCTTATATTTGTAATGTTTTACCCCTTTTTGTCTTGACTTCCTCCAATAGCCTATGGGTCCCGTCCTTTCAATTTTTAACTTTATTTTCTATTTTCAATGTACTAACAATCTGCAGCCACGTTCTTCCTTGGATCCACAAACCTCTATGTCTCTCTCAATCACAAGTGACATCTCCCAGGGCTTCCAGTCCCAGAACCCACCTCATACTTTCAGCTTCAACATCCTCACATAGTGACCACAGATCAAAAAAAATTTTTCGGTTTAGTTTTACGAACTCCCGGGGAAAATTTTGCTCATCATCAAGGGCAAAAAGGGCGAGGGCCCCCTTAAGTGGTGGTGATTTTCCCGTATCTAACCCTGCCGTGGTTCTCTGATATATGGTGCTATTATCCTTAACTTAAATTATTGCTATTTTCGCTGCTGTTTTTGTTTCCCTCCATTAGGCAGTGGAGGTCCTTCTCATTTTGCTATGGGATACATGAATTCTAGTTTCATGCCTGTTTGTCTTATCTATAACAACCCACTGCCATGGTCCTTGTTGGCTGACTAGACCCCAGTCTTTCCCCTTTACCACCCCTGCTCAGATCTCTTTCTGCCCCTTTCCCCCAAAAATTGTCCCGGGATCAAAAACAAGTAGAATTTATGGGTTTTTCATCCCCACCTCAAGTAAACTGGTCTGGGGCACCAAAACAATGGCCCAATGACTGACATTTCCTTCTCCCGCTGGATGGCATCTAGGAACGTTGTTCCTGGTGTCAACTTATACAGGATAGTGACACCCCTGAGATGTTGGTTCTCCAAGTCCTTCTCTATGTGCCAGGAGATGCTCAGGCCTCAACTTTTTTAACGGAACAAACACTGGTAACTTGCATTTTCTCTCCCTTAGACTTCCAGTATGAAGTAAATGTAGGGAAAAGGTTTGGGCATATCTGCCTCCAGATTGCTGTATTATCCATATTAATTCACTGCTGCATTTGATTTGTTGAAGGCATCTAGACGATGGTAGGGGGAAACGGCGCGAGGGGGGCGCACTCCTTTATAAGTGACACGTTTTTGAGGGGATTGGGGAGTTACTTGTTGGGGAGAAACTTTATTGTGTGGCATTTGACATTTTTGCATTTTTTGGGGGGAGTAAGGTCGTTTTGGTGTACAGAAAAAATTAAAGTAAAAGGCCAACCTCTGTCTGACAACTTCTCCTCCAGGAATGCTACTTACAAGGTGATTTATATAAAGGTGAATTCTAAATCATATATTTGCAAGAACAAAATGTTCTTTAATTTTATTCTCCTTTTTGATGAAAGAACCGAGCAGAATCCTTTCAGGCCACCCAGCATTTCTATAGAGTATGCATAATTTAGTCTGCCCTTTACTGGATATGCTGTGTTCACATTGGGTCACAATATGTCCAGTCTCTTGAAGTTCCAGTACAATATAACCCTTAATGTTACAATAAATTATGTAATAAATGTTAAATCACAAGATGTTTGAGATGTACCAGCCTCTCAATACCATCATCCTATTTAAAGGGACTGTCCAACTCATTCTATTTTCCCCATTCAGCAATGAGCAAAAAAGCCCCTTTAATCATGTATCAGGTTCTGTTCACACTAATCATACAAATCTCATCTACTGCTGCAGAATTTTACCTGCATGCAATTTGATCTACATGACGGATTTTTAAATCTAATACATGTCAATTTGTGTCACGGATTTGCTGCAAATTTTACCCATTACCTTTCAAGGGAAAGTCAAAATCTCCAACATCCAGTGGAAAACTAAATTTATCAGTGATGTAGCTGTAGAGGTTCCAATGGTCAGAGTTTAAACTAAACACTTATAAATTACATATACCACAATACAATAATAGACATATGAGTATAAGAAAGTAGATGAATATGTATTTTAATAAATCCAGAAAAAAGAAAGCACTTATAAGTAAATAAAAGCACTAAAAATACAACCATGGACTAAAATTTATGTCAGGTGATGGTAGGAAGAGTAATAAAAAAATAAGAGTAATGCAATAAAGAAAAGTGAATATATGAAAAATAATTGGCAAAGTACAATATCTACAATCCTACTACACCTAACACACCAACAAACATTTTGTCACCACTTCGTATTCATTTGTCTATTATTACTACTGTACATTGTATAAGTAATTTATAGATGTTTTGTGCATTTGTTTATACATATGCCATATATTTACTTTACATGTAACCCTAATAACCATGCCTGTTCAGGGCTCAGCGCAGTCCTCTGCCTGTAAAGTACGGCACAGACTGTGCTTTTGGCAACGATTCTGTGCCTGAATTGTATATTTTCTATACTAGTCTGAATTCCGTCTGTTTCCAGTACCTGCTGTGTGGTGATTGACACACCCATTTGGTAACTTCTGCTAGTCCTACTGTTGGGCGGCAGATAGTTTAGACTGAGTGGTGTCAGACAGTTGCCTTCGCCACTCATCCTCCTTCCCTGCCAGTCTGTGTTCTGTGTGGTCTGGATGTAGGAGGGCCTTTGACATTCCATACGAAGACATCTTGTGCTCTTGGGCGGCTCTTGTAGTTTGAGCCGGATTATATAGTTTACATTGTTAATCTTTGCCTGTGTTCTTGAGCGCTTCTGTTTTTGTATAGTTTTTGCTATCTCCGGTTTGACTGGTATCTTCCTCACAATTCTTTTGTGTTTGTCTTGTCTTGTTCTGTGTTTCACTTGCTTAGTGAAGGGAATGTTGTCCAGTTGTTGCCAACCACCTAGTGTTGGGCTGGCAAATACATAGGGTCAGTTTTAGGGGGCCTAGCACTAGGGCTCACGTTGTCTGTCTTTACCTACCTTTCTATCCAGGTCCTGGGGTCCCTTACTGTAGTATACTCAAAGGGGTAGTCTCACTACAAGGATTGCTTTTTATGTTAAAGATCTTGCAAAAAACAAGTCACTTTGCAATATATGTCCATTAACAGTGTCCTACCTTTTCCCACATATCCCCTCCTGTATGGGCTGCATCAGCTTCTCAGGTTCTATAGCTACAGACCTGTTTGATATCTCCTGATAGGTTGTCAGCACTGGTCACTATAGCTACAGACCTGGTGTCCTCAGCTGCTCGTCACTGCAGGCCAGTAGTGGCCAGTAAACACTGAATTCAAAAGTGAAACCAAGAAGACAGGACTGAGATAAGATGTAGTGAGACAACCCCTTTAGTGCTAATCAATCTGTTCCCCCACCTCCATGAACAGCAACGCTCAACTCCTAACAAAGGCAGCAGAGACCATCCTGCCCATGTTATATGAAAGTGCCCTTATCATGATGTATGGTGCCAATGGACACCACCATGTTGATGGTACTGAGGCTCTCGTGGTTCAAAAACTGCTGCTCCCTAACCTAATCCAGTGATGATACCAAGAAAGACCCTGCCAACGCTGCACACTTCTTTAGAAATAAAGGTTGATGGCTGCAGACTGCAGGGGTTATTAATACTTTGAGGGGCACAAAGGGATTTTTTTTACCTTACGGGTGCACAGGAGGCCTTATTATTTTGTGCTGTTCCACAATAGGGGAGCAATGTTACTTTGTAGGACACAAAAAGGGTCACTAGTGCTTTGTGGGACACAAATATGGGCAATATTACTCTGCAGAGGACATTCAGTTAATTCGGGTAACAGTGGGATGTGAAGTTTGTGTGTAGATGTAGTGTACAGGAGTGGTATTTTGATTTCATGATGAGATATCAGGCGACATGAATGAATCTGCATATACCTTTTTTGCCGTATATTGCTGGTTCTTTACAGGCGTACGACCAAACTTGGCGCAATGTGCGCCCAACAACACATTTTAATGCGCCAAAGTTTGATGAGGAACTTCCATACAGAGTTTGGTGCATTACACTCTATGCCCATACAAAGTTCGGCACATTAAACTCTATGCACCACACAAAGTTCGGCGCATTACACTCTAGGTAATGTGCCAAACATTTTCATATATACTGTTGTATTCTACACTTCTCTATGTCGATGTAGAACTGGGGTGTCGGCGGCAAGTAAAAAAAAAATGGTGCATTCGAATTCATACATGTCGCTGTTTATCTTTATTGCACTGGCTGGCTTCACAGCGCTCATTATAGCGATCGTCATGGCGGGCTGGGCACAGATAAAAAAGAAAGTAATGAATAACTTCAGTCAGAGAAGACGTCTCCTGTAAGACACTGGATGTAATTGCTCTCTATTAACGTGGTGGATGCATTTCTTAGAGTTATACCATACATAGAGTTGAGTCGCTGTATCTCAGCCTGCTATAATATAAAAGTGGGCTAATAGATTTTGTGCCTTATGTATGAAATTTTTATAGCAGTAAGACTGTCCTTGTTGCCCATAGCAACCAATCAGACCCCAGCTTTCATTTCTTGTACTGCTCTGGAAAAATGAAAGCTGAACTGTGATTGGTCACTATGGGCTATGATTGGTTGCTATGGGCAACAAGGACAGTCTTACTGCTTGACAGTTTTCATACATGAGGCCCTTAGGGTATGTTCACACGGCATCTTGGGTCCGCGTGAACATACGCTTTTGTGATGCATGTCTGGGTCCGTCTGAATGGACCCAGACACGCATCTAACAATGAGCAGCGAGTTTAATGGGAAACACGCATTGGCGTTCACATGAGTGATCGCCGAAGCGTGTTTTTATCGCGTTTGTCCGATCCATCTTTTGGATCTGCTCCAAGAAAAGACATGCCATTTACTGTTCACTCATGTGAACGCCGATGCGTATTTCCCATTGTCGGCAGTGTTAAACTCACTGCTCATTGTTAGATGCGTGTCTGGGTCCGTTCAAAACGCCATGTGAACATACCCTTAGTGTATAGGATGTGTTTTGGGGGGGTCCTGACTGACCCTAATAATGTCCCTTGCTGCTAGTACTGCATTGTAGGGTCACTTAGTAGATTGGTTATCTGGCTGAAAGTTAGCGGCTGGTGACCACAAAGAGAGGTTGGGGAAAGGAGAGGGCTCAAAAGCTGAACATTTTATCCAAGGGCCACAAGCTTCTAGCTACAGCCTTGGAAGTTGTTGTGGTGAGTGACATTCAACAAAGGTTAATATATGGGATAAATAATAATGAAAAAGTCATGACAACATGGATGGCAATCAAATATATATTGCAGCACGTGTGACTGCCGTTTGTAAAGGTTCCTGTCAGAACTAAGTACTCACTAAATGCTAGCGTATTCTCATATGCTTTCTCTAATTGAGACTAGAGAAAATCATTCCTACCATTTAAAGACCTGCAATTGCCACATGCATTTTAAACAATATATATGTCAGCCCAGTCTTGGCGACATCCACAAAAGAAAAAACTTTACCCAGTGGAAAACAGTAAAAATAAAGTCTAAAGGCCACATGTATGAAAACTGTTTAGGTCTAAAACTCACTTTGTTGCCCATAGCAACCAATCAGAGCACCCCTCTCATTTTTTCAGAGCACTATATGAAATGAGAGGGGCGCTTTGATTGGTTGCTATGGGCAACAAAGTGAGTTTTAGACCTAAACACTTTTCATACAAGTGGCCCTAAATGTGATATTAAAGTGAATTGTTCCTTAATTCCTTTACGACCGCGCACCGTCTTTTGACGTCGGCCAGTGCGGGTCGTTCGTCTGCAGTGATGTCTTTTGGCGTCGCTGCAGATATCGAAGTTTGCGGCGCCCGGCGCCGCAGCTGCTCGAGGATCGGGGCTGTACTACACAGCGCCGATCCCAGAATATGTCCGGCGAGCACCGGGGTGCGGGAGAAACCTCCACAACCCGGTGCTTTAATCCTTTGATTGTAGCGGTGCGTTACCGCAGCGCAATCAAAGGGTTCCCCTGCTCTGTCGGGTGATCGGAACACCCGGTGACCCGACAGAGCCCGGGGAACGGCTGCACAGTCAGCCTGGGGACCTAGAGTAGCCCCAGGGCTGTCTGTGTAACAAGCCACTGACCAGGACAGACTGTTTGCTGCCCTAATCACTGCCTGTGTCAGACTGACACAGATTATAATGTATTAGCATATATGAATATACTAATACATTACTAAGTATAAAAAAAAAAATTTTAAAAATGTAAAACAGTTCTCCCTTCATGGGAGTAAAAAAAAAAAGTAAAAAAAACATAAAAAGTGTAAAGAAACATTAATATAAAAAAAAGAAATAAAATAAAAATAAATATTTAATAAAAAATGATTGTGCATAAATTACACACAAAAAAACCTACACATGTTAGGTATCCACACGACCATAATAACCTGTAGAATTAATCTAACAAGTTATTAAGTGTGAAATGTGAATGGTGTAAAAAAAAAAAATGAAAAAACAAAAACATTTTTTTACAAAAAAAAATACTGCAATTATTTATAAGTGAACTTAAACTATTCCCCCATAAAGTACAACTTGTCTTGAATAAAACGAGGCCTCATACAATTGCGTCATTGAAAAAATAAAAAAGGTACAACTGTTGAGACACAAGGAAGCAAAAACTAAAAAAATGTTCTGGCCATTAACTACTTTTTAGGTGTTCGGCTTAAGGGGTTAATCAGATATCTGTAGATAGACACTAAGGGGGACATGTATGAAAACTGTCTTTTCCCTCACTGTCTTCCGCCTCTGTACAAACTTTCCAGGGGTGGGAGAGCAGGTACAGGCCATAGCTTATTGGCACAGACTCCTAAAGGGGTGGGGATGAACAGATGACAAATTTTGCTACAGCTATGGTCTGTACCACTCAGAATTATTTTAAAAGTTAGGCATGGTCATAGTTAGCTAGGTAAACAGGCAAGGTCCCAGGCAGGTAGGCTCTATTTAGGTAGGTAGGCCACCGTTAGATAAGTTGGTAGGCCCTAAGTAGGTAAGTGTTATTCAGGCAGGTTGGGAGGAGGACCCAAGGTAGGTAGGTTGGCAGGCTTCAGAAAGGTAAGTAGGTAGGCCCTAGGTAAATAGGTTGTTTAGCCCCAGCTAAGTAAGTAGGTATGCCCAAGGTAGGTCGGTGTGTAGGCCCCAGTAACGTAGGTTGTAGGTTGGCCCCAGGCAGGTAGGTGGACCCCAGTTATATAGGCCCCCAGGTGGGAATCCATTACTTAAAAGAAAATAACTCACCTCTCTCCTCATTCCCCTGACGTGAACAGCGGCAAGCCAGCTTCTACCTGTGAAGCCCAGTTTAGGCGGTGCCATGATGTGATGTCATCGCATCGCCTACGTCAGCACTAGTAGGTATAAGGGGGCCAAGCACCGGTGGCGTTCTGCTCCGCTAAGACCACACAGTCCTGGTAATCGAGAGCATTAGCCCTGGATTCCCGGGCATTATGCAGTGGTTGATCCCCCTATGGCTGCTATGGTAATAGTTCCGCCACTGCCTGGAGTATCTTCTCTTATGACTGTTCCTCTGTTATTCCTCCTAGAAATGTGTTACTGAATTAGTCAGCCGGGTATTACCACTCCAGTTTTCAGAGGGATGTGTCCCCTGATTGGACAATGTCAGACTGCACAGTACACCCCCCACCCCCAATTGGTGACACCCATCTGTCAGATTGGCAATTAATATCTAGAAGGAATAAAAGGGAAACCACATAACAAAGAGATTTGGGGATAAAGGCTCCTGAATTAATATTTTACAGGGAACACAAGCATTTACTAAAACAGATATGTCAGGAATGGTCATAGGTCCTCTTCAAATAAACAATAAAATGGAAACACCATAAGGCCAGAGACAGAGACTCAATCAGCAGAACAAGAGAGTAATTATCTCCCGTCTAAGCTATGCAAGAAATCTGTCATCTTAACTGAATCTGATATACATATATTCAAATGATCACTCATTAGAAGGTCTTTCATTGCGATGAGTGATATCACTAAAGTTAATATGAGTCTATTCATACAAGAACGCCTTATAATTGTGCTACATCTCATGTTCCCATTAATGTCAGTGTGGAGGGTAAGGTATATGATAAGATGTATCGTACCTTATTATAACCTCTGGATTTTGCTCTATGTATAGCCATAGCAGCGCTGGCATGTGAGTGACAATTTACTATTTAAGGTTTTATGCTGTTTTAAATATTAATGGCGGATACTTTTACCGAAAAGAGTGAATGTATTCTAATCTAAGGACAAGTATAATAGATGAGAAGAGCTACAGATTGCCATCTGGTGTTACAAAACAACAGAGCAACCTAGTTTTGCAAGAGACCGGAAGGACCAGATAAGTTCAAATACTTGGTCATGGGCATAGTCTCTGGATGTCTAATGCACAGGGCAGCACTTGGTGAGAGGCAGCTATGTAAAAAAAAAAATCTTATATATATTCCGTATAATTGAATTCCACTTGGATCTTTTGGAGGAGACGAGGTCTGGTCGGATTGCTCCTTGGTTTGCCATTTTATACGTGACCTGTTGGTCAAGTTTATAAAATTTACCTAAGCTTACAAAACTTACAAGAAATCCAATGCAGACCCATCTCTCATTAGTGTCCAGTACAGTCTCATATTGGCAGAGAAGATGTGACATCATTGTGCACACCACCATGAGGCTAAAAAACTGCCTAAGAATGGGTACGTTTTATTGTCACTTCTTATTATGGGGCACTAACTATCTTACATGAGACACTTTAGGGGGGCATATTGGACATTTAGGGGGGCAACGAATATGCCAGAATTTTGTATGGTGCTTTCAGGTGGACACTATCTATGTAGCATAGTTTTGTATTAGACCCTGCAATTTACATAATGAAACAGTATATAGGAAACTCAACTGGAGAAACCAGCTTCACATCTATGGAGAATTCATTGTAATTAAAAAACTAATTTTATTGGCATACCATGAGTAAGGAGACTAGTTCTCGGAAACGCGTTAGCGTTCTTTTACATTGTTAGCTTTACCATTTTTGTGGCGCAGTTGTCTCCATGGATGAGATTTTTTAAGGACTATGCCAATAAAATGAGTTTTTTTAATTACAATGAATTCTACGTGGATGTAATACCAATTTCTTCAGTTGAGTTTCTTGCATTCAAAGTAGAAGTGGCTCCTTCTTCCAGACCATGCCTCCTCTGCCTGAAGACTTACATGGAGTGAGAAGATCATATTTTTCTTATTTTGACTTTAAACTGTATATAGGACACTTTTAGGACACTATATACAGGGGATACTATTCATAGGAAACCATTATTTATGCAGCATTGTGCGGGACATTTTCTCCATTATGGTGCTATTTATTTTACGGCATTTTAGTTTGTATTATGTGTATGGCAGTCATTAGAGGGGGCATTAGATGGATGGTACTATTAAAGAGTACAATCTATATGGTGCTACTTACTGTGGGACACTTTGGGAAATACTATGAGCGACATGTATGACTGTTCCATATTTTTGGTGTGCTATCCTCCAAAACACCTGTCTCAGCCCCCATTTGACATATGTATGAAATGTGCACCCAAAATCAACCCCATCACTTTTGTCTGCGCCAATTCTAAGATTGTGTGTCACTCCAAATTCATAAGATTTGAAATGTTTATGAATGTGGCTTGACAGAATGTGGCTTGACAGAATGTGGCGCAAATGTGTCGGACTAATCCATGCAATTTTCAAAGTGGCGAGGCTGAGACCAAATTTGGTGCACTTTTTTTGCCGCTCCTTTTGCAGCTCGTTTTTGTCTCACAATGGGACAAATTCACATAGTACTGGGGACAATTTCATACCCATAAATGCTTCACTTACTTACTGAGAAGTATGACTGTCTAGTCAGCGTCAGTTTTCATTCATGTGACACAGGAAAAAGCAAAGCCACGATATGGCAATCAGCTCACCCAGATCCAATGTAGATTCGTCTGGCGGGAGCATGGCCAGGTGGAGGCCACACCCGTATGAATCCAGAAACAGAAAAATGCGATGCCAGCTCCTTCTGAAGAACTGAATCAGGTTAAAACATAATAAATATTTATTGAAGTCTGCATAAAAAACTTTCAAATAAACACCTCCATGATGTCTCACATAAGCAGCAACGAAGGAATCAGTAGTGCAGGATGTAGAAAAAAGAAACTGATGCTTTTCGGATAAACAATATCCTTAATCACCTATTACTTTTCCTGTTAAATTTCCTGTAGATCTAAATAAGGGACAAACATGGTCTTAATTTTCCATAACAGACCTAATGACATCACATGCAAACCAGAACCCACCACTATGCACCTATTACAGTTCAGACCTTAATATCCTAGAAACGTCAGTGCCTTTCTCAAATGGACTTTATTGCAGAGACATAAACATACAAAGAAATTCAGAAAAATTCCAAAAAAAAAGCGTAAAATAATGAGGTGGACCCAAAGAGACATAAGAGACACCTGAAAAACTGCAGAGGGGACCACAGAGCAGAAATGAGATTCCAACAGACAGAATACAAGATGGATTACCAGGCAAACAGAAAAGTCCAGATGGTCAGACACCTATGCATGAACCAAAATGTACAGCAAAAACTCAGGCCCTGAGTGCAAAAACACACAGGGCTAAATAGTTCTCCCAGTGAGGGTGATAGAAAGCAGCTATGATTGTGGAGGCGTTTAACTGTTGCCCTGCTGGAAGACATGGAAAACACTTGATTGGCAGGCATGGTGCTGGGCTCCAAATTGGCTTGCGTGGCACTGGGCCCCGGATCGACAGATATAGCACTGGATCCCCAATCAACAGAGGGCCCCAGATCTGCAGATGTGGCACTGGGCCCAAGATTGGCAGGTGTGGCACTGGGCCCTGGATCAGCAGACACAATATTTGATACAGACATCCTGAAAGCCTCAGCTATCACCGTAAAACATTTGGCCAGGTTTTACAGGTCAGCAGCCAAAACCCAGACAGGCCATGCATCCCATGGATCCATGGTGGCCCCGAGTTTATGTAATGTTCTTTCAAATGGACTTCATTGAAGAGATATAAACATAAAAAGAAAATCGCAAACAGTCCAAAAAATGTAAAATAATGAGGTGGATTGAGGAAGTGAGGGACACCTGACAAACTGCAGAGGGGACCACAGACCAGGAATGAGAGTCCAGCAGGAAGGATACAAGACAGATTACCCAGACCAGGAATGAGAGTCCAGCAGGAAGGATACAAGACAGATTACCAGGCAAACAGAAACAGAACACATGGGACTAAATAGCTCCTCCAGTGAGGGTGATAGACAGCAGCTATTATTGTGGAAACCAAGGGCGACTTGTCCCATTTTGGTCTATTTTGCACCATATTCTCTATATAAATGAACTATCGTACACCAGAACTAGGCGCATTATATGCTGGGCACGACACATTACATAATGGCGCATTACATATAGTAGTGATGATACGCTGTGCGCCTCCATAACGTAATGAGCCTTTTTAGGCACATTACATACACTAGTAATGATACATTAAGTGCTTCATAGTTTCATAGTTTCATAGTTTGTAAGGCTAAAAAAAGACAAGTCGTCCATCTAGTTCAGCCTGTTGTTCTAAGGTGTTGATCCTGAGGATGGCAAAAACCCCGAATGGGTAGAAGCCATTGTCCTCATTTTAGGGAAAAATTCCTTCCTGACTCCAATCTGGCAATCAGAAAAATCCCTGAATCAATGACCCCTCTCCTGAATCCTAGTCACTATAACTTGTTATATTATTACGCTCCAGAAATGCATCCAAACCCTTTTTGAACTCGGTTATTGAATTCACCATGACACTGCTCTTACAGTAAAGAATCCCTTTCTATGTTTATGTAGAAACTTTCATTCCTCAAGACGTAAAGGATGCCCCTTGTTCTAGATACAGCCCTGTGTATAAATAAATCTTGGGAGAGATCTCTATATTGACCTTTGATGTATTTAAACATATTTATTATGTCCCCCCGAAGCCTTCTTTTCTCTAAACTAAATAACCCTAATCTTGCCAATCTTTCTGTGTACTGTAGTCCACCCAGTCCTTTTATTTTTTTTGGTTGGCCAGCCTTTGTACCATGTTCTAGCTCTACAATGTCTTCCTGTTCATAGCATGCCCAAACTGTACACAATATTCCATGTGTGGTTCTAAACAGGACTTTGTTTAATGGGAGATATAATGTTCTCATCATGTGATCTATTGCCCCTTTTAATGAACCCCATGATCCTATTTGCTTTGGCTGCTGCATGCCTGACACTGGCTGCTACATTTTAAGTTTACTGTCCACCAGGATTCCCAAGTCATTCTCCATGTTCACTTTTACCCAGTGTTTTTCCATTTAACATGTAAATCTGTAATGGAATTCTATTCCCCATGTGCATAACCTAGCATTTATCAGTGTTAAACCTTCATCTGCCAGTTTCCATCCCACTGCCCAGGCCTCCAACTTTCCAGATCACTTTGTAATTACATATTATCCTCTATTGTTGTTGTATTACTTTTACAGAGCTTAGTATCGTCTGCAAGATCGGTATTCTACTGTGTATTCCTGTGTAAATCAGTAATGAATTGTTAAAAGAGGATAGGGCCCAATACTCAGACCCTTGTGGTTAACCCACTAGTTACAGCGATCCAGTCTGAGTTTGTACGTTAAATTACTAACCCTTGTTTTCTATCAGTGAGCAAGTTACTTACCCACTTGCACACATTTTCCCCCAGTCCAAGCTATTTTTCACTTTATTTCACCAACCTTGTTTGTGGCACCGTACAAATGCTTTAGCAAAACAAAATCTAGATATGATGTTAACACCAGTGACTCACCCCGATCCAAGTATAGCACATGACTTCCTCATAGTAGCTGATGAGGATTAGTCTGACACTGGACCCGATCCTCATGAACCCATGCTGGAACGGCGTTATACATTTATTTTCAGTGAGATACTCCAGGATAGCATCTCTAGAAATAAACTTCAAACATTTTACCTACCAAACAGAGGTTAAGTTACTGGCCTATAGTTTCCTGGGTCATTTTTGGACCCCCTTTTTGAATATTGGCACCCATTTGCTATGCGCCATATCATTTGGGACATTACCCGTATTAGAACAGTCCATGAATATTAAGAATAGGGGCCTATCTATGACATCACTTTACTCTCTTAGGGACACATGGTTGTATGCCATCTGGACTGGGGATTTGTCTATTATAATCCTCCTAAGACGGAGGCTGCACTTCTTCATGGGTTAGACAAGAAAATTTTAAAGTTGGAGTTTACCCAACATCTCTCATGTTCAAAGGAAGGTCATCCTCCTCTGGTAAATACAGTGGAGAAAAAAGTGTTAATACGTTTGCTTTTTTCTCATCGCCCTATACTGTCTCTCCCTCAGTATTTTCAAAGGGCCAACATTTTCCGTTTTAATCTTTTTACTATTTATATAGTAAAAAATATTTTGTGGTTTAGTTTTACTTTTCTATAGCAATATGTCTTTTCCGTCTCAAGCTTTGATTCCTTTATCTTTTATTTTACCACTTTTTTTTTTTCCCTATAGCTTCTTAGTGCATCTTCCACTGCCCTCTGTTTTAGTAGGTGAAACGCTTTTTTTTTTATGCCTTCTTTTACATCGTTGTTGATCCACATGGGTTTTCCTGTTTCTAATTTTTTTATTACCATAAGGTATGTACTCTCACAGTGGATAGCCTAGACTCTGGTTTTTTAAAAAATATACCCTTTTATTATTAGTTCTGCCATATTTAAACCTCATTGTCCCAGTCATTCGGTTTAGGGCCTCCCTTAAGCAGAATAAAATTAGCCTTCCTAAAATTCAGTGTTTTTGTGCTCCTTGACAAAAAACTATATTGAAGGAAAAAACGGAAATATATTATTTTATGGTCACTATTCCCTAGGTGCCGCTCAACCTGACACCTTTGTTACTCTGGAGGTCTGATTAGTTAATATTGTCTAGAAGGGCCTTTCTCTAGTCGGTTCCTGCACCATTGGCCAAAGGTAATTATATTAGTTATTGCAAAACCTGTTCCTTTATGAGAGCTACAAGCTCAGATTCCCAATTGATGTCTGGATAGTTATAAGTCGCACATAATAATAACCTCATTCGATTAGCCGCCTCATTCTATTTGCCTGGAGGAGGAGACATCTTCATGGGTTCTGTTATATTTGGGGGCTATAGCAGACCCCTATTAGTATTTTATTGTTATTGTTTACCCCCATGTATATTTACCCTAATGATTCCAAATGTTCATTACCTGTACCCTATATCTTCCCCGCAGTGTTGGCTTCAGACAGGATTTTACATAGAGGAACAGACACTCCCTTTCGGTTCTTTAGCGAATCCTTTATAAATAGACTGTTACCTGCAAGTTAACGCCCAGTCGTTCGCTCTCGTCCAGCCAGTCTCAGTTATCCCCACTATGTCATATTCTTCTTCAGCTATTAATCTTCTAGTTCATTAATTTTGTTGGTCAGACTCAATGGCTTTGGTCAGCATGCAATTTATAGAATTTTCATGTTTTATTATTTCTCCTGATTTTTTCTTTTTTTTATCTTTGATACACCCCTCCCTCCACTCCACCCCCCGGTTTATCTAATTCCCAGCTCTCTATCTCCACTTTCTTTCATGATATATGTGTAGTTACCCTCCCCCCCAGTCCCTAGTTCTAATTTTTCACCCAACTTCCTGGCCATCTTTGTCACCCAATACAGCTGCACCCTCACATTTAGGTGCAGCCCCTCCCCTAGCATAAAAGGGGGGGGGGGGGGGGGGGGAGTCTGTAGCCCAGACAGAAGTCAGACCAGTTCACCCATTAACCCAAATCCCTCTTCCTACACCAATTTTTGAGCACTTATTCACTTCTATAATCTCCCGCGGCCTCTCTGGTGTGGGCTCGTGGAACAGTAAATAGTTCTGAAAATATTACTTGGAGGTCCTTGCCCTGAGATTTTGGCCTATGTCCCTGATTAAATCGTTTTTAAGGACACTCCACTACCTCTAACTTTGTCCATTGGTTCCAATTTGGTCCATGATTCTCACCAGCACACCAGCAATCTGTCAATCCCGATCTGCGATATGTCGAACCCGGGCCCCAGGTAAACAAACACCCTCTGTTCGACGTTCCCGGGTCTTTGTGGCAGATTGCTCCTGTCTGTGCCCTATAATTGAGTCCCCAACTTCTAGAACCTGTCTAGCCTGACCTGCACTCCTATTCCCCATCTTATGGAGCAGACAGGGTAGTTGTCTTGCTGCGAGCAATGCTATTTCTGAACCGGAACATCCACCTCATCCACCATTCTTGCACATTTGTTGGGGTCGTGTACCAGTTTTGGACTAGCCTACTGACACTCTTCCCTATACATTCGTTCTTACTGGTACCCATTAGCTTGCCTTATGTTTCCTAGAACCTCCATTGCTTCCTCCCTCCCCTGTATTACAACCGCTGCGAGTGATTGCTCATTGGGCAGCCGGCTCGCTTCAAACGTTGGCAATGGATATCAGTGTCGCCACTTGCTCATTTAGATCCAGGATCCGGCCTTCTTAAATGTGCAGTGTGACAACATCTTGCAAAGCAGTTTGCCCTCGAACTGTTTCTCAAGGATGGCATTCATTGCACAGGTTGTACATGGGACAGCAATTGTCAAAACATGGAACGCATGGGGATGTTAAACAAAAAGATATTAGAATACCAATTTATAATAATAAGTACTACAATACTGTGCCCTTTCTAAACTCTCCAAAAATCTAAAGTCTCTCAATCTCAGTCTCCACACTTATAAGAAAAAAACACATCCTCTAAAGAAACACACTCGCAAGATCGTTCACTCCTCAAATGCTCTGCTTTAAACCTTTCCCCACAATGCTGTTTGGCAGTGCTTCTGTTACACAATGCGCCTATCAAGGAGCATTACGTACACTACCACTGATACGCTATGTGCCGTGATTTGCACAATGTGCCTTTTTAGGCGCATTAAGTTTGCCATGCAAGGTATACCAGATGCCAGATTTTTGAGAGGATTGTACTCTCAGGCGCACTTTACGCTGATTTAATGCACCTAAAAACTGCAGCAGCGACACCAGTTTTCGTACATGTCGCCCCAATTGTTTAACCATTGCCCTCCTGGAAGGCATGGGAAACTAGCCACAGTATCACAGCTGCCAGAGACAAAGGCCTTAATGTCAGTGTTAACTGTATTTTTTTTTTTATAAATTCTATGCATATCTTGTCTAGGAACTTGTCATAAGGAATATCACTTTAAAGGTGTTTTACAGAATCAGGAATATAGTCTCCTCTTTTCCCAGCATCAGTAACCATGGTCCATTTTTGTATCTGGCTTTGCAGTTCATTATTTAAAGGGGTTTTGTCCACCCCATGTAATGTTGACAGGGGAACCTCACAAAATGGGTGTTAATCACTTTTCTAAAAAAGATGTGATTTAAAAAAAGTGAAAACTCTGGACGAGCTACAGAATTTCTCAACGCCCTTAGTTACACCTCAAAGCTTTCCCTAGTCACGACCAGGAGCTGACAGGACAGTGCTTGCGTTGTGTGATAAACAATTCTTTCTGATGGACAGGAAAAATGAATGTGCTTTTATGGCACCGGGTAGACAGTGCAGTTGAGGCGGTCTTGCTTGTATTAAGATCCATGTTTAATGTTTTTTATTTCACTTTAGTTTCAGAGACGCTCCCTTGGATTCCTCACTCCTACTCACCCTCCATCTCTACCCTGCAGCTTTCATGACTCAGCATGATTGTATACTATCCTGGCTCCCGTGCTGACAGGACGGTAGTAACTGGCGTCTTGGCAAAGTCCCCTTTAAGGGTGGGGTCTTCCCCATCTGGCTGTTTTCACTATTACGCTTCTAATCCAGGCTCTTCACTTCCTGTGCAGGCTGTGGACAGTTCTACAGCAGTGGCTGACATTTCATCTCTGTTAGCTCCTATTTCTAGTTGAGAACGTTGCAGGGACATTACTAATGGAGGAATTGTAAGAAAACAATGACTCTGTCAAGGGGGTATCCTCTACGTCTTGAGAAAGAAAGTTTCTACATAAACATAGTTAGTGATTCTTTACTGTTAGAGTGGTGAGACTGTGGAACTCTCTGCCAGAGGAAATTGTCATGGTGAATTCACTAACAGAATTCAAGAAGGGCTTGGATGCATTTCTGGAGCGTGATAATATAACAAGTTATAGGGACTAGGATTCTGAAGAAGGGTCTAGATACATTTCTAGATGTAATATAACAAGTTATAGGGACTAGGATTCTGGAGAAGGGTCTGGATACATTTCTAGATGTAATAATATAACAAGTTATAGTGACCAGGATTCTGGAGAAGGGTCTGGATACATTTCTAGATGTAATATAACAAGTTCTAGTGACTAGGATTCTGGAGAAGGGTCTAGATACATTTCTAGATGTAATATAACAAGTTATAGTGACCGGGATTCTGGAGAAGGGTCTGGATACATTTCTAGATGTAATATAACAAGTTATAGTGTCTAGGATTCTGGAGAGGGGTCATTGATCCAGGGATTTATTCCTACTGCCAGATTGGAGTCAGGAAGGAATTTTTCCCTAACATGAGGACAAGTGGCTTCTACCTCATTGGGGTTTTTGCCTTCCTCTGGATCAACACTTTAACAACACTTTAGCAAAATGGGCTGAACTGGATGGACGTATGTCTTTTTTCGGCCTGACAAACTATGTAACTATGTAACAGCTTGGCCTCTCTTAAAGCAGAGAGAGGTGGTTAGTAGTGAGAGAAACTTGTATAAACAAGCAGGAGATAAAAAACTGCTCTAACTCCATAATGAAGCAAAATCAGAACAGCAATGTATTTGTTAAAAGTTTTTATTTACCTTTGCCTACACGTTTAAAGCTAATCAATGAGTTGGAAATCCCCCTTTAAATTGAGATCCGGTGTAATACCAGACAAAGCCAATAAAGAGGAGTGGGGCTATAGTTCTAAAAAAGCTGACCTTATTTTCTAATTCTAGACAACCTTTAGTTTAGAAGTATACTTTTAGTATAACATAGTTAATTTCTCTATAGGTAAGTATCAATTATTTTAACTATGAAGTTAAAAGAGTTCTAAAAGCCAGAATCCAGTTCATAATAAGGTTTTTATTCCTTAATCTAGACTCCAGGTCAGCTATTTGAATTTTGCTGACCCATAGGGCTTGTTCACACAGAGTTTTCACTCCATGTTACAAGCGCTTTGTAGATCCGTCTTGGGGACCGACCGAGCGAAGCCCAAGACGGATCTAAACAATTAGCAGTGACTTAATCACTGCTCGCTTAGGAAGACGCAGCGGCGTTCAGATGAGAGATCGCCGCTGCGTGTTTCAAAAGCGCCGCTCGAGTCCATCTTGAAAAGTATTGATATGCAATTCGTTACAAGACGGACCCAAGCGGCGCTTTTGAAACACGCAGCGGCGATGTCTCATCTGAACACCGCTGTGTCTTCCTAATAGCGAGCAGTGATAAAGTCACTGCTAATTGCTAAGATCCGTCTTGGGGTCCGCTCTGTCGGTCCCCAAGACGTATCTACAAAGCCCATATCACATACATGCCAACTCTCCCGTTTTTGGCGGGGGGGTCCCGCTATTTGGGGTCCCCCCCCGCCCTCCCGGGGAGTTGGCATTCCTCCCGCCGCCTGTAGGCGGCGGGGGTCCTTTAAATTACCGCGGCGCAAGAGTAGCACTGGTGCGCTACTCTGCGCCGCCGGACCGCTCCTACAGGCGGGTGAAGCGGCCGCAGCGGCCGCTCCCGCCCGGAGTCTCGCTGTGCAGGGAGGAGGCAGGAGGGATCGTTCCTCTCCTCCCTCCTCCCCCTGTATATCCGGCGTCTGTGCGCGCCGCACATACAGGTCAGCGGCGCAGGGGAAGTGACGCGCGGCTGCAGGGGAAGTGACGCGCGGCTGCAGGAGAGTGACGCGCGGCTGCTCTCACTTCCCCCTGCGCCGCTGAGGAGATCGGTCGGGAGCGGCTGCGCTGCAGGAGCCTGGTCAGGTAAGTGGATTTTATTATTTTATTTTTATTAGCTTTAGGGGGCTCTACCTGGCTAACAGAGGGGGCACTACCTGGCAACAATGGGGGCATCACCTGGCACCAATGGGGGCACTACCTGGCAAACAATGGGGGCACTACCTGGCAACAAAGGGGGCACTACCTGGCAAACAAGGGGGGCAATACCTGGCAACAATGGGGGCACTACCTGGCAAACAAGGGGGCACTACTGGCAACAATGGGGCACTACCTGGCAACACAGGGGACACTACCTGGCAACAATGGGGGCACTACCTGGCAACACAGGGGACACTACCTGGCAACAATGGGGGCACTACCTGGCAACACAGGGGACACTACCTGGCAACAATGGGGGCACTACCTGGCAACAATGGGGGCACTACCTGGCAACAGAGGGGGCACTACCTGGCAACAATGGGGGCACTACCTGGCAACACAGGGGACACTACCTGGCAACAATGGGGGCACTACCTGGCAACAGAGGGGGCACTACCTGGCAACAGATGGGGCACTACCTGGCTAACAATGGGGCACTACCAGGAAAAAAATGGGGGCACTACCGGGAAACAGAGGGGACGTCTACGGGGCAACAGAGGGGACATCTCCTGGCAACAGAGGGGGCACTACCTGGCAACAGAGGGGGCACTACCTGGCAAACAATGGGGCACTACCTGGCAACAATGGGGGCACTACCTGGCAAACAATGGGGGCACTACCTGGCAACAATGGGGGCACTACCTGGCAAACGATGGGGCACTACCCGGCTAACAGATGGGGCACTACCTGGCAACAATGGGGGCACTACCTGGCAACAATGGGGGCACTACCTGGCAACAGATGGGGCTCCTGGCAACAATGGGGGCACTACCTGGCAAACAATGGGGGCACTACCTGGCTAACAGATGGGGCACTACCTGGCAACAATGGGGGCACTACCTGGCAACAGAGGGGGCACTACCTGGCAACAGAGGGGACATCTACCTGGCAACAGAGGGGACATCTACCTGGCAAACAATGGGGGCACTACCTGGCAACAATGGGGGCACTACCTGGCAAACAATGGGGGCACTACCTGGCAACAATGGAGGCACTACCTGGCAAACAATGGGGCACTACCTGGCAACACTGGGGGCACTACCTGGCAACAATGGGGGCACTACCTGGCAACAATGGGAGCACTACCTGGCTAACAATGGGGGCACTACCTGGCTAACAAAGGGGGGCCCCTACCTGGCTAACAAAGGGGGGCATCTACCTGGCTACACACTTGGCTCTACCAGGATACAGAGGGTGCATCTACTTTGCTACAAGGGGGAATCTACCGGCCTGTAAGGGGCACTACCTGGTTATGGGGGGCTACTACCTGTCTATACGGTCATCTACCTGGCTTTCTTCCAAAGCCGTTATGCAGTTAGGTGGAGTGGGTGTGGCTTTTTGAAGGGGCGTGGCATACCGACAAGATGGGCGTGTCCATGCAAATTTTGCCGCGGCACGCGTGGCGGGCCGCCCACTAAAATCTCCTGCTTTTTCATTTTCAAAAGTTGGCAACTATGCCATATCATTATCTTCTTAGCCTGACTTTTGATAACAAAAGTTAGAACATTGATTTGGTATAAACAGATCCACAAATTACTCACTTCACCCAATATAGCGGCATTTCTTTAAAAAACATATTCATAAACAAATAGATTTCAACATGTTTTCCCTCTTATCCAAAGAAAACACCACAACTAATTACTTCCCTAACTACTACTTACTCTGGCCTCCTTCCTTAGTGGTGACATGGTGGGATAAGCAAAACCATATGGTGAAAATAGTTTGGGAGGAACCACTAGGAATTGTCAGAAACATTTAAAATAAATATGAAAATAAGTAACTGAGATCTTACTGAAGCGGAATGTTTGCTTGAGATGATAAGACATGCGCCTTCTTCTTGTGTTTCTACATAAGCAGGAATCAGCTATGGAATTCATTATCTATTTCCTGGCCTTTCCACCTAAATCCCACCATTCCCATTATCTATGGAACATGTATGGCCATCCTTCTCACACCATAGAATTTACCTGGCTGGTAGTTTTGCTGTTTTTCTTTTTTAAGGTCTTCAGAAATAGTCTTCTTAATTCCTACACTTTGGGCGACATGTCAGAAAAGAGGCACCACCACGCTAATTTTAAGGTACATCAAATAAGTGTATAGTGTACCTGAATGTATGAACTTGTCATAAATCTGGAGTGTGGTATACCTTGCATAGCATATTTTAGGCGCATTCTAATGTGTTGTGCCTGATGCAGACTGCGCCTAGTTTTGGTGTGCGGAAGAAGGAAGAAAAAAGTGCAGTCCCCGGCGCTCGTCTATTCAAACCTCCGTGAGGCGTGGAGTAATATTAAATAAAGGTTTTATTTGTTGTAAAATAAACTCAAGAAAAGAGCTAAAAAAAAAACCTTATAAAAATATGAATAAATAAAATCACTAACGACGCGTTTCTCGCCCTTCAACGCGTCGTTAGTGATTTTATTTTATAAGGTTTTTTAGCTCTTTTCATGAGAAAACCTTGATTTAATATTACTCCACGCCTCACGGAGGTTTTTTTTTTCTGTCTTCCACTGTCCAACGCCCGCTGCTGCAATTCTTGCTGCTTCGGAGAGAAGACCCATGGCTGCCACTGACAGACTCGGACTGAGTCCAGTAAATGCTTATGAGAGTTGTGCATCTAGATTAGTTGCACAACTCTACCAGGTAAGCTTGCACCTTCCTGCTTTACTGTACCAACTGTATGGTAGATTGATATACTTCACCATAGGAGCGCCCCCTCTGTTTTTCTCTTCTTTCTAGTTTTGGTGTGCGACAGTTCATACATATATATAGAATAGGGCTACAAAAATTTTTTGCCGCAAACTTCACCAAAAAAACGGTGGAGCCCAATTCTGACATGTCGCCCTTTGACTTTTTCGTTTTTGATTAAATTGCCAAAAATGAACAAAAAAAGTGTAAATTTTTTCCTTATCACTTTTATTGCAATTGATTTCTAAGTTCAAATAGATTTATGAAAACATTATCCTATACTACCCACAGCTCACTATTTCCTTCTGGGGAAAGAATCAACTTCTCATAAATAAAAGAGTTTTACAAACTCCATGAAGAACCCTAATACTGCAATGTTATAACTCCAATTAATAATTTACTCTCTAATCCCATTCAGCCATCAACATTTTATTTCTGCAGACCACCTTTTTCTGAAACATATAATTTGTAACCGCTCTTTTCCAACCCTCCATCTTTGGGGGCTCCTCTCTTTATTTGTGTTTTCTCAATACATATAGAGGGCTCTCATTATTCCCATTTTCTTTTCTTCGTCATTTACCCCTCCCACTTATCCTCTCCTCTGTCTCTCTGCTTCCATTATTCCTTGACTTTCTTTAATAATATCCAATATTTCCGTCCAAATCACATTACATTATTCACATCCTCTTTATATTCTTTAAAGGAAATACATTATAGGAAACCCAAAGACTGATAGAGTATAATGGGCTCTATAAATTGTTTATAAAAGAAATACAATATAATAGATGTAGACAGAATGTAAGAAGGGTGGATTAGGGCAACTGAACTATGCTAGTGCTCCATGCTTTCTAAGGATTCATCCCAGCTTTAAAAGACTCTTCCATGCAATACCCAGTGAATTTTACATTATTGTTATTCCTATGTGCCTTTAATGCAGGAGGGGCTGCAAAGTAGAGTTATGCCCAGATTCATTTCAGGCAGGTTCCTCTTGACCCTAATTTCGCAAATGATTGCCGAAAAATTGGTCATCCAATTGGCCCCCTGCCAGTCAGCAGCAGAAGGAAATTATATTATAAATTAAATAATACACTTCCTTTTTCTACTGACTGGCAGGCGTCTTCTATTTGGTTGCCCAATTTTCCTTTTCTATGAATAGCACTCTTCCAATTACCTGCTAACTGGCAGGCATTCAGTTGGTTGCATAATTTTCCATAATCTCTAGAGAAATTTGGGTTGGGCTTAACCTTGTTGGTTCCTTAACATCTTTTTTTCCTTTAATACCTCGTATGCCCAATATACAGAAAACACTTCTTCAAAGCATTACCTTCCAAAACTTCTACCAAATAACCCAGCCCCAGTGCTTGTTGTAACAATCAATCATGAGGTTCGGATACATTTTACAACCACCAACCTCAAAGCCATTATAACTTGAAAGCTAAAAACTGTAGGTTGTTATCTGGGATTTCCAGTTCTCCTGCATCTTTGTTATTTTGTAATGACTGTAGCTTTACCCTTAGACTCTTGTCTCTCCAATAAAAGGTCTTGATAAATAGCATCAATTTGACAAAGTTTTTCTTTTTCTTACCCATTTTTGAGACCACATACATAACTTGAGAATGGTAAATCAATTCAGTTAGTGCTGCTCGACCTGCAACGGAAAGTGGATCTTTTCACTGGTTATGGGTAAGGTTATTCATACTAAGAGGAGACAGAGTTGGCAAGTTCATTTCTTTTAAGTCTTTTCCAATCATGCTATACCTATTATTTCTACTTGTGCTATATAATTTGTTTTAACAATCGAAACATCCTGGATCTTCTTCCCTATTTCTTTCCATAATGTATCTCCAATATATAATAGTTTTTTTTTTTTTTTTTTTAATATGTCATTTACTTAATTCCCCATCCTGGTTCGCTCCACCAAATACAGTGTGCTTTAGAGTTTGTGAATCCTTCAGAATTGTTTATATTTTAGCTTACATTTTTCCTAAAACCAGATTTTTACAAAAAAGTAGATAAAGAGAATAAACCAAACAAATGTGTTAAAGATATTAGACTTATTCATTTATTTACTAGCCCCTTAAAAACACTGAACTTAAACTTATATCCCAGTGTAGCTAAGTGGCTATCCAGCTACAGAGGCGCTGGGTGCCGGCTGCTAATTGCAGCTGACACCTTCCAGTAACACCATGGAATGGAGCGACGTCTAAATGAAACAGAAACGGCAAGATTGCGGGGCCCCAATCGGTTTGCATGGCGGCTAGAAACCTTGTGAAGGATTCCATCACTGTCATATTTCTCATTTTACTAATTCTTGCCCCAGAGGACCACCTCCCTTAAGATTATGCTGCCACTGTGGTGTGTACCTCCCAGAATCAAACAGAGAAGCTTAAACTCTGTACCCTGCAACTAGAGATGGGCAAATTTCCCGAAATTCGTTTCGTTCACTTCGCCGAATTTCTCGGCAAAAAATAACTTCGTTCCGAATTACTTCGGTACGAATCACGTTAAAAAACAGCTATTTCCAGACTGCACAGAGCCTGCAGGGTGCTGTAGAACGTTGTGTCATGCTTAAATATGCAGAGGGAGCTTGGCTTGGTCTTCATACAATGTAGTGTTTTAGTATGACACGCACATGACTGCCGCCGCTCTTAGAATCGCTTCACTATAAAATTCCCTGGGCACTTAAGAGGGCAAAACTGACCAAAAAACTGAAGGGGGGATGTAGCCTGATAAAGTCATGCGAGCGACAGCTGGAAAAAAACAAGCTAAGGGTTCAGGTGGCAACATCAGTGACAGAGTGTGGGGGTGACGGCGGCAGCCACAGCAGCATGAGGTCAGACAGTGGCACAATGACATTCTGGAGGTGGCAAAAACAGGAATAGGTCACAGAGTGGCACAATGACACAGTGTGTAGGTCATGGCAGCAGCCACAGCAGCATGAGGTCAGACAGTGGCACAATGACATTCTGGAGGTGGCAAAAATAGGAATAGGCCACAGAGTGGCACAATGGCACAGTGTCTAGGTCACGGCAGCAGCCACAGCAGCAGCATGAGGTCAGACAGTGGCAAAATGAAAGAGTGTGAAGGTCACGGCAGCAGCCACAGAAGCAGCATGAGGTCAGACAGTGGCACAATGACATTCTGGAGGTGGCAAAAACAGGAATAGGCCACAGAGTGGGAAAATGACACAGTGTGGAGGTCACGGCAGCAGCCACAACAGCATCATGAGGTCAGACAGTGTCACAATAACAGTTTGTAGGTCACGGCAGCAGCCACAGCAGCAGCATGAGGTCAGACAGTGGCACAATGACACAGTGTGTAGGTCACAGAAGCAGCCACAGCAACCGCATGATGTCAGACAGTGGCACAATGACACAGTGTGTAGGTCACGGCAGCAGCCACAGCAGCAGCATGAGGTCAGACAGTGGCACAAGACATTCTGAAGGTGGCAAAATAAGGATAGGCACAGAGGTGGGACAATGACACATGTGGAGGTCACGCAGCAGCACAGCAGCAGATGAGGGTCAGACAGTGGCACAATGAACAGTGTTAGTTAGGTCACGGGCAGCAGCCAAAACAGCAGCATGAGGTACAGACAGTGGCCACAATGACAGTGTCTAGGTCACGGCAGCAGCCCACAGCAGCAGCAGAGGTCAGACAGCTGGGCACAACTGACGTATGTAAGGTAACGGGCAGCAGCACAGCAGCAGCATGAGGACAGACAGTGGAATAATGACACTAGTTTGTAGGTCACGCAGCAGCACATCAGAGCATGAGGTTTCAGACAGTGGCACAATCACATTCTATGGAGGTGGCTAAAAAAAAAATACAGGAATAGGCCAAGGGTGGGGACAATGACACAGTTGTGGAGGTCAGGCAGCAGCCCACAGCTGCAGCTATGAGGTCAGACAGTGGCACAATGACACTGTGTGTCGGTCACGGCACAGCCACAGAGCAGCATGAGGTCAGGGGACAATGGGCACATGACCACAGCTGTGTAGGTCACGGCAGCAGGCCAGAGCGCAGCATGAGGTCAGGACGAGTGGCACAATGGGAAACAGTGGTGTAGGTCCAAGGCAGCAGCACAGCCAGCGCATGAGGTCAGACAGTGGCATTCAAGGACACAAGTGTGTAGGTCACCAGCAGCAGCACAGCAGCAGCTTGAGGTCAGACAGTGGGCACAATGCATTTCTGGAGGTGGCGCAAAAACAGGAGTAGGCCTCAGGAGTGGAACAATGACACAGTGTGGTAGGGTCATGGCAGCAGCCACTGCATGCGCATGAGGTCAGACAGTGGCAGAATGGACAGATTGTGTAGGTCACGGCAGCAGCCAAGCAGCAGCATGAAGGTGAGGACAGTGCACAATGACATTTCTGGAGGTGGCAAAAAAAAACAGGAATAGGCCACAGAGTGGGACAATGACACAGTGTGGGGTCAAGCAGCTGCCAGAGTAGCAGCTGAGTCAGACAGTGGCACAATGGAACAGTGTGTAGGTCACGGCCGCAGCCTACAACAGCCAGCATGAGGTAATACAGTGGGCACAATGATAGTGTGGAGGTCTCGGCAGCTGCCACTGCAGCTGCATTAGGTCAGTCAGTGAACATGCACAGTGGGTAGGTCACGGCAGCAGCAACAGCAGCAGCATGAGGTCAGACAGTGCACAATGAAAGTGTGTAGTCTCCGGGCAGCAGCCTCAAGCAGCAGCATGAGGTCAGACAGTGGCACAATGACAAGTGTGTAGGTACGGCTGCAGCAACAGAGCAGCATTGAGGTCTGACAGTGGCACAATGACAGAGTGTGTAGGTCACGGCAGCAGCCACAGCAGCAGCATGAGGTCAGACAGTGGCACAATGACATTCTGGAGGTGACAAAAAAAACAGGAATAGGCCCAGAGTGGGACAATGATACAGTGTGGTTTCACGCAGCAGCCACATGCAGCAGCATGAGGTCAGTTCAGTGGCACAATGACATAGATGTGTAGGTCACGGCAGCTAGCCACAAACAGCAGCATGAGGTTCAGACAAGTGCACAATGTCAATGTGTAGGTCACGGCAGCAGCACGCAGCAGCCGCATGAGGTCAGGACAGTGGCACATGACACAGTGTGTATGGTCTCGGGAAGCAGCAACAGCAGCAGCATGAGTCAGGGACAGTGGTACAATGGACATATGGTTGGTGGCAAAAAATAGAATAGGCACAGAGTGGGACAATGACTCAGTGTGGAGGTCACAGCAGCAGCCCACAGCAGCAGCATGAGGTTCAGACAGTGGCGCACAATGGACAGTGTGTAGGATAACGGCAGCAGCCACAGCAGCAGCATGAGGTCTTTTAGACAGTGGACAATGACATTGCTGGGAGGTGGCAAAACAGTTGTAGGGCCACTGAGTGGAACAATGACAGTGAGTGGATGGTGAAGGCGGCAGCAGCATGAGTCAGGCACAGTGGTGCTCCAATGACATTCTGGAGGTGGCTCAAAAAAAAAGGAAGTAGGCCAAAGAGTGGGGACAATGACAGAGTGTGTAGGTTACGGCAGCACCACAGCAGCAGCATGAGGTGAGGACAGTGGCACAATGATCAGAGTGTGTAGGTCACGCAGCAGCCACAAGCAGCGCATGAAGTCAAGACAGTGGCGCATTGACATTTTGGATGGTGGCAAAAAAGAAAAGGAATAGGCCACAGAGTGGGACAATAACACTGTGTGGAGGTCACGTCGGCAGCACAGCAGCAGATGAGGTCAGTCAGTGGCACAATGACAGTGTGTGTAGGTCACAGGCAGAGCCACAGCAGCAGCATGAGGTCAGACAGGTGGCACAATGACATTTGGATGGTGGCAAAAAAAACAGAATCAGGCCACAAGTGGGACAAGACACAGGTGTGAGGTCACGGCAGAAGCCACAAAGCAGCAGCATGAGGTCAGACAGTGGCACAATGGGACACAGGTGCGGAGGTCTGCCGCAGCCCCACAACAGCAGACAGTGAGGTTCAGACTGTGCACAAATTGACACAGTGTGCGAGGTCAACGGCAGCAGCCACAGCAGCAGCATGAGGTCAGACAGTGGCACAATGAACATATTCGGACGGTGGCAAAAACAGGGTAATAGTGCCACAGAGTGGGACAATGATACAGTGTGGAGGTCTCGGAGCAGCCACAGCAGGCAGCATGAGGTCGACAGTGGCACAATGACACAGTGTGTAGGTCACGCAGCAAGCCACAACAACAGAGGAGGTCAGGACAGTGGCACAATGACAGTGTGTAGGTCACGGGCAGCAGCCACAGCAGCAAGCATGAGGTCAGACAGTGGCACAATGCACAGTGTGGGAGGTCACGGCAGCTCCACAGCTTCAGCATGTGGTAAGACAGTGGCAAAATGACACAGTGTGTACGTCACGACAGCAGCCACAGCAGCAGAATGATGTCAAGACAGTGGCACAATGACATTCTGGAGTGGCAACAAAACAGGAATAGGCCACAGACAGAGTGGGGACAATGATTCAGTGTGGATGGTCAAGAGCAGCAGCCACAGCAGCAGCATGAGGTTGACTCAGTGGTACAATGACACAGTGTGTAGGGTCACGGCCAGCAGCCACAGAGCGCATGATGTCAGACAGGGCACAATGACACAGTGTGTAAGGTCACGGGGCAGCAGCACAGCAGCAGCTGAGGTCAGACAGTGGCACAATGACATTCTGGAGGTTAGGCAAAAAACAGGAATAGGCCTCAGAGTGGGACAGTTGACAAAGTGTGGAGGTCAGGCAGCAGCCACAGCAGCAACCATGAGGTCAGACGATGGCCACTATGGACCACAGTGTGTAGGTCACGGCAGCAGCCACAAAGCAGCATGAGGTCAGACAGTGGAACAATGACCAGTGTGTAGGTCACGGGCAAGCAGCCAACCAGCAGCATGCATGAGAGTCAGACAGAGGCACAATGACACATGTGTAGGTCACGGCAGCAGCCACAGCACCCGCTGTAGGTATGACTGTGCACAATGACATTCTGGAGGTGGAAAAAACACAGGAATAGGCCACAGAGTGGGAACAATGACCACAGTGTGGAGATCACGTAGCAGCCACAGCAGCTGCATAAGGTCACGACAGTGGCCACAATGAACAGGTGTAGGTCAACGGGCAGCAGCCACAGCAGCAACATGAGGTCAGACAGTGGCAACAATGACATTCTGAAGGTGGCAAACAGTAGTAGGCCACTGAATGGCACAAAGAAGAGGAGTGGATTTACGGCGGGCAGCAGCAAGAGGTCAGACAGTGGCACAATGACTTCTGGTGGGGGCAAAAAACGGGAGTAGGCAAGAGTGGGACAATGACACAGTGTGTAGGTCACGCAGCAGGCCACAGCAGCAGCATGAGGTCAGAAGTGCACAGTGACACATGTGTGGTCACGGCAGAGCCACAGCAGCAGCATGAGGGTCAGACAGTAGCACAATGACATTCTGGAGGTGGCAAAAAAAAACAGGAATAGGCCACTGAGTGGGAAATGACACAGAGTGGAGGTCACGCATGCAAGCCCAGAAACAGGCAGCATGAGGTCAGGGACAGTGGCACAATGACACAGTGTGTAGGTCACGGCAGCAGCCACAAACAGCAGCATGAGGTCAGACAAGTGGGCCACAATGGACAACAGTGTGAAGGTCACGGCAGCAGCATGAGGTCAGAACAGTTGCGCACAATGTCAATGTGGTAGGTCCACGGCAGCAGAGCACAGCAGGAGCAAGCCCCATTTTGAGGTCAGACAGTGGCACAACTGACACAGTGTGTAGGTCACAGCAGCAGCACTGCAGCAGCATGAGGTCAGACAGTGGCACAATGACAGTGTGTAGGGTCACGGCAGCAGCCCACAGCAGGAGATGAGGTAAGAGAGAGGACATAACACAGTGTGTAGGTGACGGCCAGCAGCCACCGCAGCAGCATGAGGTAAGACCAGTGGCACAATGACATTCTGGATGTGTAAACAGTAAACAGGCAATAGTGGAACAATTGACAGAGAGTGGAGGTGATGGCAGCAGCAGCATGACATCAGTCAGTGGCACAATGACTTCTGGAGGTGGAAAAAAACAGGAGTGGCCCAGGTAGGGGACATGACACAAGTGGTGTCAGGTCCGGCAGCAAGCCACACAGCATCATGTGGGTCAGGACAGTGGCACAATGACAAGTGTGTTAGGTCACTGCAGCCAGCCACAGCAGCAGCATGAGGTCAGACAGTGGAGACAATGACACAGTATTTAGGTCACGGCAGCAGCCACAGCAGCTCAGGCATGAGGTCAGACAGGGGCACTATGACAGTGTGTAGGTCACGGCAGCAGCCACAGCAGCAGAATGAGGTCAGACAGTGGCACAATAACACAGTGTGAAGGTGACGGCAGCAGCCACCGCAGCAGCATGAGGTCAGACAGTGGCACAATAACATTCTGGAGGTGGAAAAACAGTAGTAGGCCACTGAGTGGCACAATGACAGAGAGTGGAGGTGGATGGCGGCAGCAGCTTGAAGGTTCAGACAAGTGGCACAATGACATTCTGGAGGTGGAAAAAAAGAGTAGGCACAGAGTGGGACCAATGACACAGTGTGTAGGTCACGGCAGCAGCCACAGCAGCGATGAGAGTCAGACAGTTGCACTAAGGAGCAGAGTGTGTAGGTCACGGCAGCAGCCACAGCAGCAGGCATGAGGTCAGGGACAGTGGCACAAATGACATTCTGGAGGTGGCTCAAAAAAACAGGAAAGGCCACAGAGTGGGGACAATGGACACAGTGTGTAGGGTCTACGGCAGCAGCAACTGCAGCAGCATGAGGTCAGACAGTTGCAAATGACTGGTGTGTAGGTCACGGCAGCAGCCACAGCAGCAGATGCAGTTCAGACGAGTGGCACAAATGACATTTGCGAGGTGGGCAAAAACAGGAATAGGCCAACAGAGTGGGACATGACACAGTGTGTAGTCAAGGCAGCAGCCACAGCAGCAGACAATGAGGGTCAGACAGTGAACAATTACACAGTGTGTAGGTCACGGCAGCAGCCACAACAGCTGCATGAGGTCAGACATTGGCACAATGACAGTGTGTGTTGGTCACAGCAGCAGCCACAGCAGCAGCATAAAAGGTCAGACAGTGGCACAATGACACAGTGTGTATGGTCACGGAGCAGCAACAGCAGAAGGCATGAGGTCAGACGTGACACTATAACACACATTGTGTAGGTGACGGGCAGCAGCCACCGCCGCCAGCGATGAGGTCAGGACAGTGGCACAATGACATTCTGAGAGGTGGAAAAACAGTAATAGGCAACTGAGTGGCACAATGACAAGAGAGTGGAGTGATGGCGGACAGCATGAGGTCAGACAGTGGGCACAAATGAAATTTGAGGTGGCAAAAACAGGATAGGCCACTGAGAGTTGGGACAATGACAAACAGTGTGGAGGTCACAGGCAGCAGCCACAGGCATCAGCATGAGGTCAGGACAGTGGACAATGACAGAGTGTGTAGGTCACAGCAGCAGACCACAGCAGCAGCCTGAGGTTCAGAAGTGGAACAATGACTTACTGGAGTGGCATAAAAACCAGGAATAGGCCACAGAGTGGGACAATGGACACAGTGTGGAGGCACGGCAGCTGCCACAACTGCAGAAGAGGTCAGACAGTGGCACAATGACACAGTGAGTAGGTCATAGTCAGCAGCACAGCAGCAGCATGAGGTCAGACAGTGGCAACAATGACAGTGTGTAGGTACGGCAGCAGCCACTGCGCAGCATGAGGTCAGACAGTGGGACAATGACACAGTGTTTTAGGTCACGGCAGCAGGCCACAGCAGCCTGCATGAGGTCAGACAGTGGACACAATGAAGTGTGTAGGTCTCGGCAGCAGCCACAGCAGCAGGAATGAAGGTCAGACAGTGGCACAATAACACAGTGTGAAGGTGACTGGCAGCAGCCACCGCAGCAGCATGAGGTCAGACAGTGCACAATAACATTCTGGAGTGGAAAAAACAGTTGTAGGACCACTGAGTGGCACAATGACAGAGAGTGAGAGGTGATGGCGGCAGCAGCATGAGGTAGACAGTGGCACATTGGCATTCTGCGAGGTGGAAAAAAACAGGGAGTAGGCCACAGAGTGGGGAACAATTGACACAGTGGTGTAGGTCACGGCAGCAGCCACAGCAGCAGCATGAGGTCTCAGACAGTTTGCCACAAAGGACGAGTTGTAGGTCACGGCAGCAGCACCCCCCCCCACCCCCAACAGCAGCAGCATGAGGTCAGCTGTGGCACAATGACATTCTGGAGAGTGGCAACACACAGGAATAGGCACAGGAGTGGGACAATGACACAGTGTACGGTCCGGCAAGCAGCCACAGCAGCAGCATGAGGTCAGGACAGTTGCACAATGACAGAGTGTGTAGGTCACCGGGGCAGCAGCCACAGCAGCAGCATGAGGTCGACAGTGGCTCAATGACTTGTCTGGAGGTGCAAAAACAGGAATAGCCACAGAGTGGACAATGACACAGGTGTGGTCACGGCAGCAGCCACAGCAGCAGCATGATGTCAGACAGTGACACAATGAACAGTGTGTCGGTACGGCAGCAGCCACAACAGCAGCATTGAGTCAGACAGTGCACAATCGACAGTGTGTTAGGTCACAGCAGCAGCCACAGCAGCAGATGAGGTCAGACAGTGGCACAATGACACAGTGTATAGGTCACGGCAGCAGCCACCGCCGCAGCATGAGGTCAGACAGTGGCACAATGACATTCTGGAGGTGGAAAAACAGTAATAGGCCACTGAGTGGCACAATGACAGAGAGTGGAGGTGATGGAAGGCAGCATTGAGGTTCAGGAACAGTTGGCACTATGACATTTCTGGAGCGGTGGCAAAAACAGGAATAGGCCACAGAGTGGGCAATGACAAGTGTGGATGGTCACGGCAGAGCACAGGCATCAGCAATCCCCCCCCCGGTGGGTCAAGACCAGTGGCACAATGACAGAGTGTGTAGTCACAGCAGCAGACAGCAGCGCATGAGGTCAGACAGTTGCACAATGACATACTGAGGTGGCAAAAAAACAGGAATCAGGCCACAGAGTGGGACAAATGACACAGTGTGGAGGTCACGGCAGAGCCACAGCTGCAGCATGAGGTCAGACAGTGGCACAATGACACAGTGAAGAGGTCAAGTCATCAGCCAAAGCAGCATCTTGTGGTCAGACAGTGGCACAATGACAGTGTTTAGGTCACGGCAGCAGCCACAGCAGCAGCAATGATGAGGTCATGACAGTGGCACAATGACAGAGTGTGAGGTCAAGGGCAGCAGCCACAGCGAGCAGCATGAGGTAAGACAGTGGCACAATGACATTCCTGGAGGTGGCAAAAACAGGATAGGCCACAGAGGGGACAATGACACAGTGTGGAGGTAACACGGCAGAATCCACAGCAGCAGCATGAGGTCAGTACAGTGGCTCAATGACACAGGTGTAGGTCACGGCAGCAGCCACACAGCAGCATGAGGTCAGACAGTGGACACAATGACAGTGTGTAGGTCACGGCAGCAGCCACAGCAGCAGCATGAGGTCAGACGTTAGGTCACAAATGACACAGTGTGTAGGTCACGGCAGCAGCACAGCAGCAGCATGAGGTAAGACAGTGGCACAATGATGTGTGTAGCGTCCGGCAGCAGCACAGCAGCAGCATGGCTGAGGTCTGGACAGTGGCACAATGGACACAGTGGTGTAGGTCACGGCAACAGCCACAGCAGCAGGCATGAGGTCAGACCAGTGGCACAATGAATTCTGGAGGTGGCAAAAACAGGAATAGGCCAAGAGTGGGACAATGACACAGTGTGGAGGTCACGGGCCAGCATGAAACAGCAGCAGCATGAGGTCAGGCAGTGGCATACATTGACATAGTGTGTAGGTCACGGGCAGCAGCCACAACTGGCATCATGAGGTAGTCAGTGGCACAATGACACAGTGTGTAGGTCACGACAGCAGCCACAGCAGCAGCATGAGGTCAGGACAGTTGCACAATGACAGTGTGTAGGTCACGGCAGCAGCCACAGCAGCAGTCATGAGGTCACACAGTGGAACAATGACACTGTGTGTAGGTAAGGCGCAGCACAGCAGCTGGCATAGTGGTCAGATACAGTGGCACAATGGACATTTCTGGATATGGCAAAAAACCAGGAATAGGCACACAAAGTGGGTACCAATGACCACAGTGTGTAGGTCACGGCAGCTGCCACAGCTGCGCATGAGGTCAGACAGTGGCACAATGACATTTGGAGGTGGCAACAAAAACAGGATAGGCACAGAGTGGGACTAATGAACAGTGTGGAGGTCACAGCAGCAGCCCAGCAGCAGCATGAGGTCAGACAGTGGCAAATGACACAGTGTGTAGGTCACGGCAGCAGCCACAGCAGCAGCATGATGTAGACCAGTGGACACAATGGACAGTCTGGAGGTGGCAAAACAGTAGTAAGGCCATCTGAGTGGCACAATGGACAGAGAATGGAGGTGACGGCGGCAGCAGCATGAGGTCAGAACAGTCGCGCACTCTACCTGACATTCTGGGGGTGGCAAAAAAAAAGGAGTAGGCCCCTCAGAGTGGGGACAATGACAGGAGTGTGTAGGTCACGGCGCAGCACAGCAGCAGCATGACGGTGAGTCAGTGGCACAATGACAGAGTGTGTTGTAGGTCACGGCAAGCAGCACAGCAGCAGATGAAGTCAGACAGTGGCGCAATGACATTTTGGAGGTATGGCAAAAACAGGAATAGGGCCACAGAGATGGGGAAATAACACAGTGTGGACGGTCACGTCGGCGCACAGCTGCAGCATGTGGTAAGACAGTGGCACTATGACAGAGTGTGTAGGTCACACGGCAGCAGCCACACGAGCAAGCATGAGTCAGACAGTGGCACACTGGACATTCTGGACGGTGGTCACAAAACAGGAAATAGGCCACAAAGTGGGACAATGATGAACTCAGTGTGGTGGTCACGGCAGAAGCTCACAGCAGGGCAGCATGAGGTCAGACAGTGGCACAATGACACAGTGTGGAGGTCCATCTGGCAGCAGCCCAACAGCAGGTGGAGGTCAGACAGTGGCACAATGACATTGTGTAGGTCACAAATAACAGCAGCCACAGACAGCATGCATGGAGGTCAGAACAGTCGGCACAATGACACAGTGTGTACGTCACGACAGGCTGCCCACAGCAGCAGCATGATGTCAGAAGTGGACAATGACATTCTGGAGGTGGCAAAAAAAATAACAGGAATAGGCCACAGAGTGGGGACAATGATACAGTGTGGAGACACGGCAGCAGCCCACAGCAGCAGCATGAGGTCAGACAGTGACACAATGACACAGTGTGTAGGTCACGGCAGCAGCCACAACAACAGCATGAGGGTCAGACAGTGGCACAATGACCTGTGTGTTAGGTCACGGCAGCATGCCACAGCAGCAGCATTGATGTCAGACGTGGCACAATGAAACAGTGTGATAGAGTCACAGGCAGCAGCCACCGCAGCAGCATGAGAGTCAGGGACAGTTGGACAATGACATTCTGGAGGTGCAAAAACAGGAATAGGCCACAGAGTGGACAGTGACACAGTGTGGAGGTCATGGCAGCAGCCACAGCACACATTGAGGTCAGGACAGTGGCACAATGGACACCAGTGTGTAGGGTCACGGCAGCAGCCACAAAAGCAGATATGAGGTTCAGAAGTGCACAATGACAGTGTGTAGGTCACGGCAGCAGCCACAGCGCAGTCATGAGGTCTGACAAGTGGCACAATTGACACTGTGTGAGGGTCACGGGCACAGCCACAGCAGCAGCATGAGGGTCAGACAGTGGCACAATGACATTCTGGAGGTGGCAAAAACAGGAATAGGCCACAGAGTGGGACAATGAACAGTGTGGAGATCACCGGGTAGCAGCCACAAGCAGCGCATAAGGTCAGGACAGTGGCACAATGACAGTGTGTAGGTCCACGGGCAGCTGCACAGCAGCAAATGAGGTCAGGACAGTGGCACAATGACATTCTGAAGGTGGCAAAACAGTAGTAGGGGGACCCACTGAATGTCACAAGACAGAGGAGTGGATTTTGACGGCGGCAGCAGCATGAGGTAGGACAGTGGCACCAATTGACATTCTGGGGGGGCAAAAAACAGGAGTAGGCACAGAGTGGGAAATGACACAGTGTGTCGGTCTCGCAGCAGCCACAGTGTCGCAGCCATTGAGTCAGACTGTGGAACATGTCACATGTAGTAGGTCACAGCAGCAGCCACAGCAGGCTGCATGAGGTCAGACTAAGTAGCACAATGACATTTCCTGGAGGGTGGACAAAAACAGGAATGGCCACAGAGGTGGACAATGACACAGCGTGGAGGTCACGTCAGGGGCAGCAGCCAAGCCAGCAGCATGAGGTCAGACAGTGACACACAGACACAGTTGTGTTAGGTCACGCCAGCAGCACAACAGCCAGAATGAGGTCAGGGACGTGGCACATTGCACATGTGTGTAGGGTCACCGGCAGCAGCCACAGAAGCTGCATGAGGTTAGGACAGTGGCACATCTGTACATTTCTGGGGTGGGCAAAAAACAGGAGTAGGCCCACAGAGTGGGGACAATCGACACAGTGGGGTGGAGGTCACGGCAGCAGCCACAGAAAAGCAGCATGAGGTCAGACAGTGGCACATGACATTTTGGAGTGCAAAAAACAGGAATAGGCACCAGGTGGGGACAATGCACAGTGGGGTGGAGGTCACTGCAGCGCCACAGCAGCAGCATGAGGTCAGAAGTGGCACAAGACACAGTGTGTAAGGTCACGGCACGCACCACAACACAGCAGCTGAGGTCAGTCAGTGGCACCAATGTTCACAGTGTTGTATGATCTACGGGCAGCAGCCAACAGCAGCAGCCATGAGGTCAAGTACAGAAAATGCACAAGACACAGTGTGTAGGTCTCGGCAGCAAGCCACAGCAGCAGCATGAGGTCAGAAGTGCACAAAATGACAGAGTGTGTAGGTCATGGCAGCCGCCACAGCAAGCAGCATGAGGTCAGACCAGTGGCACAATGACATTCGGAGGTGGCAAAACTGTTTTAGGCCAATGAGTGGCACATGACAGAGAGTTGGAGGGTGACTGCGGCAGCAGCTGAGGTCAGACAGTGGCACAATGACATTCTGGAGGTGGCATAAACAGTAGGCACAGAGTGGGACAAATGTCACAGTGTGTAGGTCACGGCATCAGGCCCACAGGCAGCAGCATGAGGTTAGACAGATGGCACAATGACAGAGTGTGTGTCACGGGCAGCAGCCACAGCAGCAGCATGAGGTCAGACAGTGGCACAATGAATTCTTGAGGTGGAAAAAAAAAGGATAGGCCAACACAGTGGGACAATGACACCCCCATTGTGGAGGTCACAGCAGCAGCCACAGCCAGCAGCATTGAGGTCAGGACAGTGGCACAATGGACATTCTGGGATGGTGGCAAAAAAACAGGAATAGGCCACAGAGTGGCACAATGACACAGTTGGATGTCACCGCCAGTAGCCACAGCAGCAGCTTGAGGTCTGACAGTGGGCACAATGACACAGTGTGGCACGGTTCACTGCAGCAAGCCACAACAGCAGCGTTGAAGGTCAGACAGTGGCACCTGACAGTGCTGTAGGTCAAGGCAGCAGCCACAGCGCAGCATGAGGGTCAGACAGGTGGACAATGACAGAGTGTGTAGTCACGACAGCAGCCACAGCACAGCCATGATGTCAGGCTGTGGTTCACAATGAATTCTGTGAGGTGCTAAAAACAGGAATAGGCCACAGAGTGGGACAATGATACAGTGTGGAGGTCATGGCAGCAGCCACAGCAGGTGGCTGGCAATACCAGTCCCTGGTAAAGATGGTTGGTGGCAGATGGAGAAACTGTCAGCAGATGTGTGGCATCAGATGGGTGGCGGCATCAGAATAGTGGCTGAGGCAGGTTGTTTGAACCCAGACTCATTTCTAACAGTTTGCGGTGAGGCGTCATGGCTGATGTAGTTGACGCCCTAAAGCATTGGTGATGTGTGGACAATCCATGGCCGTATCCGCCTGATTCTCTTGACAAAGGTCAGTCGTTCCACATTTCCCATGTGAGACAAAGCGGGTTCTCCTTGGGGTAATCGATTGGCACCCCGCCGCACTGAACTACCGATCTGATGCCACACTAACTGGCCAACCCCGGGCCAGGACAGCTTCTCCACTGCAAACTCGGCAAGTTGCTGGCCACTCATCCAGGTAGGCGCCCAGTAGTTCCAGCGGATCTTCTAACTGGGGTGACAGATGCTTTCCAAGTAGGCCACCACATGTTGGTTCAGGGATCTGCTCCAGGTCCTGCTGCTGCTGCTGGCGGAATGCCCTTCTACTAGAGGTGTGAAGGAGATGCTCATCAGTTGACTGCAGACTTACGGTTGCTGCTGATGGAGCTGGTACTGCTCCGACCCCCCCACCTTACCCGGCAGTCCGCGGCAGTAACATGTACGTGAGCGCTGAAGAACCCGACGGTGTCCAGACCTGGCAGAGGAGGACGATTGCCGCAACATGGGCAGCGGCCCAAATGACTACGGAGGATGTTCCCTATAGTATTTGATTAGTTTGTCCTCCCTCTCAATATGCTGGGAAAAAAGGATCCCAATTTTGGACCTCGGTAGCGCGGATGCTGCGACCTTTGGCTGTAAACTAGCCAGGCAAATCAGCACTGCTGATGGCCATCTGCACAAAAGTGACTCCGAGGGGCTCCTGCACCATCTCCACTGTATACTGCACGGTGCTTGCGGGTCATCTGCCTCGTCTTCCTATCTCCATCTAGCTCCTCCAGCTGCTCCTGCTCCTCCTCTCTTGTCACCTGTGGGTAGAAAAAATCCACTTCTGTTCAGTCATTTCACTCATTTCACCAGACAATGCTTCTGCTCCAATGTCCTCCTCATCCTCTATTTCAGTCCCACCGGGACTCATGTAGGCCGATGAGCCGAGATGTAGTCCGCCACGTCTCCAGGTCCCTGCCCAGGACAGATTTTTCAGCATCTGTTCCAGGACATGAGCAGTGGAATGACGTTATTCTTTCCCGTAGTCCTGGCGGACTGACAAATACGTGGCTCTCAAACAAACGGCAGTGTCAGCGCAATGAGCTGCCATGGCTGACATAAGTTTACACAGGGGAGATACTTCTGTCTACCTGGATCATCAAAAAACATCGTTTCAATGGCACTTTCTCTGTTCATTCAGTCGGTCACAACATGTGAAGGCTGGAATTCAAACAGGTGGAAACATGCATATTATCAGAGTGTGTTGGGGGAGGCGTTCTGCCGCTGCAACTTGAGGAGGTGTTCCTGGCTTTGTACGAAGTGGATAAAGTGGGATGCACAGTTTCCTTGGCAATTTTCAGAAATTGTTTCTGAAGACCCAGGTGGAAGTCTTATGGAACCTTTTAACAAACCAGATTGAAACTAGTGCGCCATGCCATGGGCGCATGGGACATCCTCCCTTGGTGCTGTAGTGCGGAAACCATGTGCGTTCATTTCATTGTCCGGTCACCATGGTTCCGATTTGCAGTTGGCGCAGGCGAAAGCCACAACAATCTATTTCTTGCTGCATGACGCGGAGCAGTTCTCCGGTGTGACTTTCGTTCGCCGAGTGGCAAACCAGGTGTAGTACTGCGTGACACGCTGTTGTGCCCATCCACATGTGGAATGGTGGAGCAGTACTTGTAGAGGGATTAGATGGTGGCTGGAGGAGTGAGGTAGGGGGACATTCGGCGCGAGGAGCCGCAGTTTGACAACCGTGGAGGAGAAAGCGGTGTGGTGTCTCCGGGTCCAAGTTGTTGGTGTGCCTGGGAGGTAGCACATTCACCCATGTGGGCCGTTTAGAAGGAACATTGAATGCGCACTGAACTTAGGTACAGACTTCCTGCGTCCGCGCTGCAGTTGCCCCTGGAAACCCAAACCTCTCATATTAGCTCAAGGACTGGCCAACCTTCTGTTCTACATATTTATGAAGAGCTTGGTACTGCCTTTTTGGAAAAAGAATTACGGCTTGGGAACTCTCATCTAGGCTCGGCACAAAGACCATTAGTTCTCTGAATGGTGCCAGAGTCCACCATTTGGAAAGGGAGGGGACTGCCGTCACCCAACAACTTGGACAGGGAGCCGGTCAGTGCTGCACCTTAGGATGGCTTGTGACGCCATACTTTTGTCTCTTTGCAAATTCCTCACTGAAGACTGTGGGCGATGGAGTAGCGAGTGCCAGGGAAGCATCTGGACCGGGAGTATGATAGTCAAAGAGAAACCGATCCCTTCTGCAGAGGTGGTGGAGCTGACTGGCGTGCAATTGCATCCGTGCCAACTGGGCGGCTGCTGACTACTGCTGTTGCTGCGGCGGGGGCAGATGGACCACCAATATGAGCCCAAGTTCTTTCAGGCCACAGCGGTTGGTGAACGCTGCATGTGTTGAGCAGGGCCGTAGGTTGCCAACGTTAGTTCCGCTTGCCAAGATTACACTTTCTGTTACAGATTCTACTTACCCATATTCGGCATCCTAGAGTTGTCTTAACCAAAGAACTGCCACCCGCGAGTATCGGCATTTTACGCCATCGCTCCGCACTGCAGCTGATACTTGCCACCCCGTCTGCCTCGCTGAAGCCCTGTCGCAGGCTACTATCTTGGACTGGAAGGCGTGTTTTTTACCCCGGTGGCAGCTTGGCTCCGAACCTCAACACTGCTGTATCTGCTGACTCACGGCACACACGCACCCAACTATGGCTGGCTGCGCCATTGCCTGACGCGAAAGCTGACGCCTCTTCTCCTGACGATGAAGAAGCCCTTGCCTCTACCCGACTCCCAAGTGCTCGGTCGGCTTATACTCATCATCCTATTTGTGTTTCATCGTCACTGCTTGTCTCATCCACCAGGTCTTGGTATGCAGAGGATTGACCCCCTCACACATGACCTCCCATGCCAATCCTCAACATGCTTTATTTTAGCCACTACTGCAAAGAAGCAGGGGTATATTGGCCCCATTTCTTCACATGTAAGTAGCTGCTGACTATGCCCTCATAAATTGTTCATCATCGCTATATAGTGGCGGCTGAGCCCAGCCAACATAAGTAAGATACTCCTGGTGAGGGAGAAACCGGATGGGAAAAAGGCGCGGGTTGAGGACAGGTGAGGTCCCATGACCCGCTCCCGGGCCATGCCAAACTAAGGGTTTGTGTTCTGACGTTCCCCACCGAATCTTTGGCTGGGGGTGCTCAGATGTCATCTTGGGAGGAAAGTGATGACCTAGTCAATCCAATCAAGAACCCTTGGGTTGCTAGTCAGTACACGGCCGCCTAGATGACAAGCGGCAGTTGTGACCTCACTCCGTGTGCGTGACCCCTGCTGCGAGTCCCCTTGCTGTTGCTGCGCCTGGGCCTGGATGTTTGTGCCTCTGCCACTCGCAGGGGGAAGAGCCTGCCTCAACTCTCTTTTAATGACATATGTTTGTCTAAATATGTACAGTCAAATGTTTGATATGGAATATACTTGTATATGATAAAATACACCACCTGTTATTTGTTGGCCAAAAATCGAACCTCAGTAACAAGCTTGGTAACTGGGATATAAATTGCGCGTCCACAAAATGGGAAGGTCGTAAAAATTGATTGCTATGTGCCCTTTAAAAAACTCTGTGTATTTATGAATATAAAAGCACAAACTGGGGGACTTATTACTTATGGATTTGAATTATGCTACAGAATCTTCTTTCTTGCTTTGTAGAGTGTTACAAATTGCGTGTTTTCTAGCCACACAACAAGAGATAAAATTGCTTAATTATACCTTTGCTTGTGAACTTAGAGCTAAAGGAAAAAAGTGTATATATTTTGGCGGTGAATGAATGAAATTACGGTGTCTTGGGCATCACCACAGCTGGTAAAAAAACGTTAATTGACACCTTGAATGTAAATTGCGCCAAACAATTGATGCCACAAAAATAGAGCTTATGTGCGTGTTAACAATGGCGTGTTTTTTTACGCTTAACTACGAGATAAAATTGTAATTAACCTTGCTTGGAATTATGCTTTCTAGGAAAAAATTGTTGTCATATCATTTTGGTCGTTGGAAAAGGATGGTTTCTGGGATCACCACAGCTGTAAAAAACAGACGCTTAATTAAACCCCTGGATGTAAATTCGCCAAAGAATTGAGCCGACACAAAACTCTGAGCTTTGTAGCGGTTACAATTGCGTGTTTTTCCTACGACACACCAACAAGGAGATTAAAATTGTAATTAACCTTTGCATTGTGAATTAGGCTACAGGAAAAAAATGTATATATTTTAGCGGTGAAAATGTCGGTTTCTTGGATCAACACAGTGAAAAACATCGCTTAATTAAACCCCTGGATGTAAATTGTCGCCAACAGAATTGAGCCACCACAAAGAGTAGCTTTGTAGCGTGTTTATAATGCTGGTGTGTTTTTTTACGCCACTCAATAAGAGATATAATTGTAAATAACCTTGCATTGTGAATTATGCTACAGGAAAAAATTTATATATTTTGGGTTGAAATGACGGTTTTTGGGTTCACCAAAGCTGAAAAAAACAATGCTTAATTAACTCCCTGGATGTTTAAATATCGCCAAAGAAATTAGCCCCCACAATACGAGTAGCTTTTTTGTAGCGTGTTACAATGGCGTGTTTTTTACGTACACAACAAGAGATTAAAATTGTAATTAACCTTCGACTTGTGAATTATGCTACAGGAAAAAATGTATATAATTTTGGCGTGAAAATGACGGTTTCTTGGGATCCCTACATATCTGAAAAGCAAAACGCTTATTAACCCATGGATGTAAATTGCCGCCAGAGAATTGAGCCACAACAATCGAGCTTGCTTTGTAGGTGTACAATGCGGTGTGTGTTTTTTTTACGCCACTACAAATAAGAGATTAAAATGTAATTAACCTTTGTTGTGAATACGCGCTACAGGAAAAAAAAAATGTATATATTTTTGGCGTTGTTCGAAAAAATGACGGTTTCTTAGGATCATCCTCAGTGAAAAAACAATGCTTAATGAACCACTGGATGTAAATTGTCGCCAAACAATTGAGCCACCCTCAAACTTGTAGCTTGTGAGAGTTGTTACAATGGGTGTTTTTTACGCTTCCACAACAAAGAGATAAAATTGTTAATTAACCTTGCTTAGTGAATTATGCTACAGGGAAGAAAAATGTATATATTTTGGCGTTGAAAATGACGGTTCATGGGATCCCCAAACAGCTGAAAAAAAAGCAAAGCTTAATTAAAACCCTGGTGGATGTAAATTGCTCCAGAGGAATTGAGGCCACCACAAACGTGTAGCTTTGTAGCGTGTTACAATGCGGTGTTTTTTTACGCCACCCCACACAATAAGATGATTAAATTGTTAATTAACCTCTTTGCTTGTGTATTACGCTACAGGAAAATTGTATCTTACTTTTGGCGTTGAAATGACGGTGTATCTGGGGATCATCACAGTCTGAAAAACATTGCTTAATTAACCCTGGATGTAAATTGCGCCAAAGATTTGAGCCACCCGACAAACGAGTAAGCTTTGTAGCGTGTTACAAATGCGGTGTTTTTTACACCCACAATAAGAGAATAAAATTGTAAATTAAACTTTGCTTCTCGTGAATTATGCTAAGGAAAAAATGTATATATTTTGGCGCGTGCAAAATGGACTGTTTTCTTGGGATCAACACTGCTGTAGAAAAAACCAACTCTTTAATTAACCCTGGTGTAAGTTGGCCCAAAGAATTGAGACATCCACAAACTAATAGCTTTTGTAGCGTTTACAATGTGTGGTTTTTTTACACCACACAAAAGGATAAAATGTAATGTAACCTTTGCCTTGTTGAATTATGTTACCAGGAAAAATGTATATATTTTGCGTTGAAAATTGTCGGTTTCTTGGGCTCACCACAGCTGAATAACATCGCTTAATTAACCCCGGATGTAAATTGCGCAAAGAATTGAGCAGCCAAAATGAAGTGGATTTGTATTGTTAAAACGTAGTTTCTTAAATGAATACAACAGGAACTGGCTTAGATCCCATTGGATATTTATTGTGCTGTGAGCAGATAGGATTTAAATGTATATGCAGCTGCAGTGGACGCACACTGGATTTCAGATCCAATACCCAAAAAAAATCAGAAATGGAACGTTAAGAGAAGCAGTCTCTGAGACAAGCTGAGACACCCCACAAAAATCGCTGTATAAAAATCAGTAACAATCAGCCGCGGCAGCACCTGCCCTACACAGTGCAGTGAGAGCAGTATGAGCTCCCAGCGTCGCGCCCGGACTTATATAGTGCGGTGATGTCACAGAATCCCGCCGGTCTCTGATTGGCTTCATCTCTGCACATGTCATGCAGGCTATGCCCGAAGTCCCCCAAACTTCGACTTCGTTCAGAACCGAAGTTTTCCTGAAATTCTAAATTAATTCCACTTCGTTAGAATCAATTCGCCCATCTCTACCTGCAACCCCAGAAGATCAGCTGCAGCCATGACCTTCAGTGAGTGCAGGCAGTGGAGTTTAGTACTGTCATGTTATTTGTAGTGTTTTTATACAGGTTTCCCCTTTGGACTCTGTCGGATTCACTGGACTACATCGGACCAGCATTGGATCCATTTCTTTAATAAAACAGTCAACGAGGGCTAGTGTTAAATAAAATGTTTTTGTGTTCTGTAATTGTGTTTTTCTACCATTTTGTTTCAGTGTTAGGGTATGTTCACACGAGCGAATATGAGCGTAATGCGCCCTAATCATTACGGTAATCCACAGTTCTCATAGAGAACTATGGATTACGCCTCCTTCCCCCTGCCATTCAATACGATCGTATTGTATGCGCGGGGTGGTGCTTGACATGTCGTTGATTCGGCGCGCTGTCGCCCCACGCGTTATGCTTCTCTATGGGGCCGTCGGGCTGTCGGCCCCCCTACGTCGCGGGCGTACGCGCCAATCAGCTCGATTCCTGGAGACCCGCAATTAAGCCGTGTGAACATACCTTTAGTAATGGAGTTGTCTGGCAGAAACTTCTCCATCATTAGTGTTGGGGCTTGACGTCAGCAGACAGTGTGTTTTTTCACCCCGCACAGTGATATGGGGTTAGTAGGTTAGTATTAGCCATACTAACCTACTAACCCCATATCACTGTAGAGTATTATTTAGAACCCTATGGCTTTGTACTGTAAAATGCTGTATAAATCTGCTGTATCAAGTGCATGCAATGAAAAAGGCTTAGTCATGATGATTAAGGTAATATCTGTACATGAGAGAGATAATGATTTGCACAACCAACAGCAGGGGAGTGGTTACCTAGGAGACAAGGGTGAGAACCAGATAATTTATATTACCCAGTAGTAAAGTTTCTACCATCAGATGGTGAGACAAAACCTCATGCTAGCTGAAGACCAGCTTCTTTCTTCTCCTCATAACCACACAGAAACAGGAATGCAGTCAAAGAATTGAAGAATAAGAAACACAACCTTGCAGACAGGGAAGCACGGAAAATTGGATTCTTGGGGTTAAGCCAGCTCCATGGCAGTTGATGCTCAGTTAGCAGTAAAAATAAAAGTAGTTAGTAAAAGGGAACTCTTTGTTGACTAATCTAGGACTTTCTGAGACTTATATTTCAGGTGCTACTACCTGCTGGGGGTTGTGCTTTCAGAGAAAAGAAAAGTAACCATATGGATGTCTAGTGCTCTGTGTATAAAATCTTACTTTTGGTAAAGAGTGCTTTGTCTGCCATTTTGACTCCTGTTTCTGCACAAGATCCATGGATATCTCAAAACACTTTCAGGGCTTTGGAGGCTAACTCCATCTAGAGTGTGTCAAGGTGGATTAAGGAGGGACACCACCAACTCCTGTGCCTGTAAACCCACTCTACCATTGTTAAGTTCCCAGCAAAGCATGAGAAATTTGGGTTGAGTGCCACCATGACAACCACTACAACTCCCATCCTCTTTGCTGCGATTCTGGAGTGCAGCATGACTATTACCCCAGTACCCAATAGACCAGGGATACTGAGAAGAACTGGGTAACATTCAGAAGTGGACCCTTTAAATGTGATGGTCTGCTTCTAGGGAAGCTGCAGGCAGTTATTTTTAAGGTGGGAAGGGACCAATTCCCATGGACCTTCCCATCCTGATAATATCAGCCTGCAGCTGCTGGTCTTACCTTGGCTGGTTATTAAAAATGAACCCCTCATATTTTTTTTATTTTTATATGTATTTATTTACAGTGGATGTCTAGTCCTATTTTCAATAAATACATTTCAAAAATGATGTTGGGTCAAACCCCTAACTCCTCCTCTCTTATTTCCACTTTACACATAGACACTCAGACTCTCACCACCCTTTACCAACGCTAAACTCCCCTCCCCATCCCCTCCCCATCCACACTCTTACCCTAAGGGTGCTTTCACACGGTGCGGTTTTGATGCGTTTTTTTGGATGCGATTTTTGTGCAACAATGTATAGCATCAATTGTTGTGCCTTTCTGCACAAAAAACACATCCAAAAAACGCATCAAAAACGCACCAAAAACCGCACTGTGTGAAAGCACCCTCAACCCCCACACCACACCCACAAACACACTGTCACACACCCTCCCTCATTCTACATCCACACTCACACTCCCCCACTCCCCCATTCTAACCCCCAGTTCTCAATCTCCACTCTACAAACACATACAAACTCTTCTCCTCCCTACACCCATTCCCCACTCTCCGAGTCCTGCTGTGGAACCAGAAGAATGCACTTCAGACATTGCTCTGCTGAGGAGAGGGAGCAGAGCTTTGTGGCCTCGCCCCCACTTCCCCTATTATCAGCAGTACACTGAGGCCTATTGATCTAATAGCATCCTATGTAGTATGTTATCAGAAAAATACTGGCCTCAGTCTGTGGCTTCAGGACAGCATCTCATGACTCTACCCAGATGCCAAAATTAGTTCAGAGAACCTTCAGCAGCCGTTCGACTGCAGGAGGCTCCCAAACTGCCTTGCAAGTATGCAGATATGTGATACTGGATCATTGTCCTCAACAAATAAATGAGCAAGTCTAAAATATTTGATTCATATGTTTCATTTGAGTCTCTCTATGTATTTTTAGTACTTGCATGAAAATTAGATGTAGTTTCACTTCAAATTTATGCAGAAATATAGAAAATTAGCACTACTGAAAGTTTGCCAAGGCTCCAGGTTCAAACTTCCTGTGCAGGCTGTAGCCAAGTCTACAGCAGTGGGTGACATTACAGCTCTGCTAGTTCCTTTTTGTAACTGTTCCCGTTTGAGAGACATTGGTGATGGGTGTAGTGTGAAAAACAATGACAATGTCCAAGCAGGATGGCAGGCTATAAAGGTTTGTTGGCAGGGCTGTATTTGTCATGAGAGGCAGCCTCTAGTAAGATCAAAATTTACATGTTGCCAAGCCACACTTTTAGCTGATAAGTGACTTTGTAATGTTTGATATAAATGTACAGCAACGTGCTATGCAAACCTGACAGGATGCTACACGGCTGCTCCCAGATCAGTAACTCTAAGGACATGTCCCCATGGCACCGGTTTTCTGCCGGTTTTTCAGACGGTTTGTGGTTTTGCAAACCGTCTGAAAAACCGGCCACAAACTTTTACATGGGCCAATATGTAAACCGTCGGTGGCCCGAAAAACATTGTACATGTTCATTCTTCCATTTTCGGACGGAATATTAACATGTCAATAGGAAGGGGGAAAGCTCATCGCGGAGAAAAACCGCCCCCCTGCGGCCGTGTGCACGGCACAAAACACGGACAAGTACCAGTCGGATAAACCAACCGGTATTTGTCCTGTGCCATGGGGACGTGCCCTAAGGGTATGTTCACACAGCAATGTATTGCAATGCAATTAAGTGCCGAAAGATGCCCCACAACTATGCCGTGCGAACATACCATGAGGATTAGTGTCTTTCTAAGTAGAAAGACAAGATCAACGACTGAGAAGTTCCATCCTGCTGATAGGACACATCAGGGTGTGTTGTAAAAAGCCAGAACCAGAGCAGAGAGAGGTGGTCGGTAGCTAAGAAAGCTTGTGTAAACAAACAGGAGAACTGATCTTACTCTGAAACTAAGCAAAATCAGAAAAGGAATGTATTTAGTAATACATGTTTAAACCCGAAAAAAAATGCTCAACTTTTAATGTGTATCTATAATATTTCTACTATGGTGTATACACTATTCCCACACTGCACCCACAATAAGATGCATGGTCAGGGCAACCTCCCTAATAAACTCCTATGTACATTTTAGTTCCTAATTATTACCCAATATCATATACATTTAAGATAAACATATGAATTTTGACAACCATGAATACATTTCTCTATTCTCTTACTTTGTCTAGATGTCATACCAGACAGATTTTAAATTTTTCCCAGCATTGTGCCTCCCTCCTCCCTCTAATATGTATTCTATCTGCTTTTTTATTGATTGCCATATTAAAGTTCCTAATAGGAATGACAAATAATTTTCTCTGCCTATTAGAAATTTCTGAAAGTGCTTAAGAGTATAAATCACAGCTGTTTGAGGTAGATATATTGATGCAATAATAATATGATTAATAAGACAGAATTAAAATACTAAACAGCCATCTTTATTTCTTTTTTGTGCATGTAATTGAAAACTAATATTCTGGTTCACAAAAATTATTATATCACGGGGACATGCTGAGAACGTTGAGTAGAATTGTTCTCCGATGCCCTTTTGCTGCAATGTGTCCCAAGTTTCCTGCATGAAATGCGTCTATTGTAAATAACCAAAGTTTCTTCTTTCCTCTTCTTTTCATTCTGGTTCTCAAACCCTTACAAACTATGACATCATTTTACAAATCCTTATCTACCCCCCAAAAAACAGAAAAAACCTTCCTATCTTACAACTACTTTTCATGTTTTGGTAGTGCTGCTTAGAACCTAAATGAAGAATCTTTGTTTGACTTTGTTATTCACCATTGGTATAGCTCAAATCTGTCCCTGTTCAATTTGACACTAGTTCAACCCAAACTTGGGATTTGGGATGTCCCATACATAAATTTTTTCCACTCTGACTTAAACCCTAAACTTAACCCTAATCCTGACTGTAATTATGATCCTAATCCTAAAGTTGGGATTGGGTTTTTTAACTGGTGTCCAGGGCTTAATTTACTGGTCTCTTTTGTCTCTGGTCTCCATTGCCTCCAATAATGTGGTCAGTGTACTTTAAGGTGAGGTTGAACTAGAAGTTATGTTGAATATGCCATTGGACGGATGGTGACATCAAAGTATGAGCTCCTCAGGACTGAAGGCTATTCAGACTGGTAAGTTAAAGGACTTGTCTGACCATGCTGTAGCACAGAGCCACAGACAGCTTCAGACTCACACTTCCTGGTTTGGCTGTGGGGGGTTCTACAGCAGTGATTGGCATATCAACTCTATTATTCCTAGCTATTCCTGTAACAGTGACATGACTGCAAGAGGTTTATAATCTGTAGTGTACAAAGCTACAAAACTCTAATGGCGACATGTATGAACGTTGACGCTGACAGGCCAGTTCTTAATAGCTTTAAGGCAGTGTAGAATGAGCCAGAATGTATGAAGCTGTTCTTCTGCAGGTCATACATACAGGGCAGTGTAGAGCCAATGCCATGTCTGGTCAGGCACCACTTTTACCCCTGGTCTGGCTGTTCTTCTGCCAGGTCATACATTTTACAAAAGGGCAGTGTTAGAGCCAATACCACAAGTCTGGCTCAGGCACCACCTTTACCCTGGTCGGTGTTCTTCTGCAGGTCATACATACAGGCACAGTTGTAGAGCCAATTCACCCAAATTCTGGCTCAGGCACCACCTTTACCCTGGTCTGGCTGTTCTTCTGCAGGTCATACTCAGGGCAGTGTAGAGCCAATACGACAAGTCGGGTCAGGCACCACCCTTTACCCTGGTCTGGCTTTTCTTCTGCAGGTCATACATACAGGGCAGTGTAGAGCCAATGCCGCAAGTCTTGCTCAGGCACCACCTTTACCCTGGCCTGCCTGTTCTTCTGCAGATCATACATACAGGGCAGTGTAGAGCCAATACCACAAGTCTGGCTCAGGCACCACCTTTACCCTGGTCTGGCTGTTCTTCTGCAGGTCATACATACAGGGCAGTGTAGAGTCAATACAAAAAGTCTGGCTCAGGCACCACCTTTATCCTGGTCTGGCTGTTCCTCTGCAGGTCATACATACAGGGCAGTGTTCTGCACCTAGGTTTGGTGTCAAAGAATCATAAATGTGTCTAATTCTATGAATGTGGTGTGACAACTTCAGAATGCGCCAAAGATTTGGGGCATTACAAGGTATCGCGCTGGCGCTTGACATGCCTAAGTTTGGAGTGTGACTATTCATACATCTATTTAACAGGTCTACTGCAGCTTTTTGACACCAGATAACTGCCACAACCCCATTCATACATGTCGCCCTAAGGGTTTAAACTTGTCATTAATTTTGGGTTTAACCCAACCCCCTGTCCCGAGATAAAAACCGGGCGGGGATGCCCTTACCATGGTCAGACAATAACCTAGAGAAACTTGTATACTCTAGCAACAGTTAAATCTTCTTTATCTCCTGGAAAAGCAAAATCAAAACAAAAAGGGTTTTTGGGTAAAATCTTCACCCATTGGGCCCTACATTTTAAAAAGTCATCTTTGGGTTGAAAAAACCCCCCTTTTTTAAATTCCCCCTCATTGGTTGGCCTCCATTGCTTGGGTAAAGCTGAGGCTTGAGAGAAAAAGAGTGTGAGTTAAAAAAACCGGGGATTGGTGAGTAGCTAAAATATTTTTGTAGCAAATTTTGTTTTTTTTTTTCTATTGCGGGTTTGGGGTTTAAAAAATGACATATTTAAAAAAAAAAAAAAACCCACTGGTGTACTCCCGGGAAACTTTAAATCACTGGTGTACTCCCAAGGCCCTTAGAGAGAGTCACATAAATGGGGGGGGAAGGGGGTTTAGTTTGGTGACGGAAAGGTATAAATACCAAAAACATGCTCCATTGGCTACCCCATTTTTGGGGGCCCTTTCCTTTGCTTGGGGTCAAACGAGTGTTTGGGAGAAAAAGGAGTGGAGTTAAAAAAACCGGGAGGATTGGTGATTACCCTACAAATATTTTTTGTGCAAAGTTTTTTTTTTAATTTTTTATATTGCGGGTTTGGGTTTAAAGTATTTAAAAAACTTTTAAAAAAAAAAAAAAGCATGGGGTCCCTCCCGGGCCCTTTTGAATCAGGGTGTACTCCCAAGGACCTTATAGAGAGTAAAACATGACAGGGGGGGGGGGTTGGGCTGGTGACAGGAGGAAATAAATACCAAATCAGTGTTTCCATTGAGCTAGCCCAATTTGGGGGCCCCCTCCATTCCCTTGGGTCAAACTGAGTGCTTGAGAGAACAGAGGGGGTGATTAAAAAACCCGGGAAAGGAAATTGGTGAGTAGTTACATATAGTTTGAAGAAAATTTTGTTTTATTTTTCTTTTTGCTTTTTTTGGGTTTTTTTTAAAAGTACTAAACAAAAAAAAAAAAAAAAAAAAAAAACACTGGTTTTCCCCAAGGACCTTTGAATAAATGGTGTACAAACCAGGACCTTAAGATGTAAATGACTGGGGGGGGGGGGGTTTAGCTGGTGACAAGAGGTAAAAAAATACCAGAATCAGTCCCTCCATTAGCTAGCCTCCTTTTGGTGGCTCCATTCCCGGGTCAAACTGAGTCCGGGAGAGAACAGATTTGTGATTTAACAAACCGGGGGAATTGGTGAAAACTAATATATTTTTGTAGCAAATTTTTTTTTATTTTTCTATTGCAGGTTGGGTTTAAAGTACCTGACCCCTTTTAAAAAAAAAAAAGCACGGTGTATTTCCTTTTGGATTTGGAAATCCCCTGGTGAAATACCGGGAGCTTAGAGAGAGCACATGACTGGGGGGGGGAGTGGTTAGCTGGTGACAGAAGGTAAAAAATACCAGAATCATTTTTCCCCCCATTGAGCTAACTCCATTGGTGGCTCCCATTGCTTGGGTCAAACTGAGTGCTTGGGGGAACAGAGTGTGATTTAAAAAACCCGGAGTTAAAAACGGGAAGAAAACTGGTAATTTAAAAAACCCCAAATTTTAAATTTAATACTTCAACCCCTCAAAAAATTTTTTTTTTTTTGTCTTTTCATTGCTGTTGGGCCGGGAAATAAGGGGGCAGTTTCCCACGGGCCAATTTCCAGCAGTGACAATCTCCCCGTATGTATGCCCCTTATGGGCAAGCGGCCCGGGTGAATACCACTGTAGCAGATTGGGGGTATTTTTGCTACTAGGTAGATCGCTTTTTAACCTAAGGAGCAAATGCGAAACTGAGGGGTTTGACAATGAAGGGGAAAAGTTTTTTTGGGCCTTTTTCTCCCTTTTGGGAGCAAACATTAGGGGGCTAAATGTTGAGGGTGGAGTATTGAATAAGCAGTAGGAGGGGGGAAACCCGGGTTAATGTAGCCAGGGGGAGTTTTAGGGGAAAACCAGAAAAAGGAAGGGCATTTCTCCCCTGAGATTCCTAGAAAAATTTTCCCAAAGGGTTGGGTAAAAAATTGCGGGGGAATCAGTCTCAGAAAGGCCAGCCCTATTGGCCACTGCTCTTCCGCAGCTGAAAGAGCAGCCCAACTATAGTGGGGGGGATGGGAAGGCAGGTGAAAAGACAGTTAGTAGTTTTTGGGGTTTTCTATAAACAGGAAAAACCGGTTTAAAATAATTTGTCGCCAGGACCCCCCTAAAACCAAAAGGTTTTGGGCTGTCCCCCCCTGGTGCCGGGGTTTCCCGTCATGGGGGGACCGGGTGGAAAAATTTAATTTGGGAGGGGCGGGGAATGACCCAGCGGGTTGGGTCCTTGTTGGAACCAAAAAAAATTTTAAAAACGGTAGGGGGGGGATCCTAAAGAATCTTTTTAAAAAGAAAAAAGGCTCAAAGCGAAGGGAAGGACCCCCAAAGGTTGTGTTCCCCGGGAATACTGCCGGTCCATGCGCTACTCGGGAAAAGGGCCCGGGGGAGCTAAAGGGGAGTTAAATGCAGGGGGCTGAAGTTTTGGGTTTAAAGGCCCAAAGGGGTTTTTTTTTTAAAGAGAAATGGGCTGTTTTTTTCTTTTGGGGTAAAATCTGTTTTCTCCCAGATAAATTCCCCTGAAGGAAAGGGGGGTCGCTGTGCTGGGGGAAAGAATTTAGAAGGGGTGGGGAGTGTTTAAACAGGGATGAGGAGGGAGGACAATATAGAAACTAAAGGGAAAAAAAAGGTTAGAGAGTGGCAGACTATATCCGGGGGAGAAGCGGAAGGGGGAGGTGGATAGCCCAAAGTGGATAAGGAGATCCATGTTTTGAAAACCCAAAGCATTGAAGATATGGGAAACCCAAAAAAACATCTCAGGGAAATCTCATCCCATCTACAAAATTTGGGTGAAAAAAAATTTAATTTCCCCATGCTGTCCACAAAAGGTATAATGTAAAACCCCAGGGCCATAAATCTAAAGGGTTAAGGGTATTTTCCCCATGTAAATCTACCGAAGGAGAGATTTTTAAAACGAAACCCCGTCATTGAACGGGTTAACTTTTAAAATCCCATCTGTCACTGAACGGGTAATGGTATGACCCCAAAGCCGTCAAATTTAACAGGGAAGATACAACCCCCAAAACCTTTTAAAGGAAATTGTAAAACGGGGAAGGGAATTTAAAAAAGGTCTATTCATAAATCCCTAGAAGTCTTGCAACCAAAATGGGGGAACTTGACCCAACTTGTTAAGGAAGGGGGGGGTTTGATGTGGTAGGTATTGCTGAAACAGGGCTGGAACTCCTCGAAAGAGGGGGCCGGTAAACCCTTTTCCCAAGGTTTTAAATTATTTGGGAAAAGACAGACCCCAACCCGGGGGGAAGGAGGGTGTGTCTGTAGGAAAAGGTTTAAATAGGGAAGGCCAAATGTAAAAAAAGTAATACAGGGCGGAGTGGTAATGATTTTGGAAAAAAATTGTGGGGTGGAAATAAAAGGGGGAGAATAATGCAGAAAATATTATTTTTGGGGAATTTATGACCAAGAACATCACTGAGAGATAGAAGAACATTTTCATAATCAAATGGTGTGGGGCCCGCACCCGGGCCGGTACATTGGTAATAAAGGGTGACATTTAATTTTTCCCCGGCATTGACTGGGGTTTTGGTTTGCATCAATGAAAAGGGAAAAGGGAAATTCCTAATTTTTTTAAAAGGAAAATTTTATGGGGCCCGTTTGTGGAGGAACCTACTAGAAGTTTATGCTCTGTTGGAATTCGGGCTTTTTTTAACCAAAACCGAAAAAGTCGGGAAACGGTCACGGTTTTGAAAATCTTGGGAACAGTGACCAATAAAAATTCATTTTATCGAAAAAAGGGAAAAAAAAAAAACAGAGAGGGAAGGCAAAAAACATTTAAAATTTTTAAAAAAGGACAAAAATTTTCCCCTTTTTGGGAAAACAATACAGGACCCAAACTGGGAGCGCTAATTTTGCCCAAAAAATGATATAAAAAGCCAAGTGGGGGGGCCTTTTAAAATACTTTGGGGAAATTTTTTGCAAAATATATTCCCATGGGTAACCCGTATTGGCGACTAAAATTAAAACAAAAAATGGCTTTTACCTTTGTTGAGGGCAATAAACAATTTAAAAAAGGGGGATTTAAAAATATATGTCAGAGGGGTTTGGGGAAAGCCTTTTAAAAATTTTAGAGAGCTTAAAAAAATCTGCCAAAAAAGGATAAAAGCAGCCCCAAAATCCAAAATGAAAGGCAATTCCCCAAAGGGCGCAAAGGGCTAACCCCAAGAAATTATTTAAGCAATTTTAAAAACCCCAAAAAACCAAAAATCAGGCAAGTAGGACCCCTTAAAAAACCTGTGTGGGGAGCTGGCACTGGGGACCCAAAAGAAGGCTGAGGAACTAAAAGGTTTTTTCAGTCCGTTTTTTACTACAAGGGAAAAAGAAATTGATGGGGGTTTGGGCCCCAAATGCAGAAGTAGGGGTGGCGTAATGAAAAACATCTTGCTATAATTTTAAATTTGGGTTCATTTTAAAAAAATTTAAAGCCAAGTTTAAAAAAAACTGAAAAGTGAACAAGGGTCCAGGCCCGATGGCCTTCACCCAAGAGTTCTTAAAGAGCCTTAAACCCTTTGGGTTTTCTTGTGCCCCCGTAAATGGGTTTTTAGAGATTCCCCGGTGACTGGTATAGTAAACCCGGGAGAAATGGCAAAAGGCAAATGTAGTTCCCCTCTTTTAAAAAAGGGGTTTCCCTGTCTTGCCCCCGGTAATTACAGACCAATAAGCAACATCTGTTGTGGGAAAAAAGTTTGAAAGGGGGTCATAAAGGGAAAAATTACAGGAGTAAAGTTGACAAACACAAAATTATTAGTGATTGCCCGCATGGATTTTCTAAGGACAAAAAAGTTTTCAGCCAATCTTGATCTTTTTTATGAGGGGGGGGGGGGTGAGTAAAAAGTCTGGGTAGCGGGGCAGCTGTGGTTTTTGTGGGGTTTTTTGACTTTGCCCAAAAATATTTGCCCCTGGTACCTCTTTAAAATTTTTTTTGGGTAAATTAGAATCCATTGGGTTAGAGATAACAGTGTGTAAAATTTGGGTTAAAAAAATGGGTGCCCGGATCGTACTCAAGGGGTGGGGGGTAAATACTCCCTTTCTCTGGGTGGTCTCCCCGGGTTTTGAGTGGGGTTCCCCAGGGCCTTTATTATTAGGGCCCTCTTAAATTTTAAAGTATTTTATTAACGATAAAAGTGGAAGGGAATCGATAGAAAGGTTTCGATTTTTCAGAATTTACCCCAAGCTATGCAGGGTAAAAGGCCCAAACTATGGGAAATGCTCATAAAATTTTCAAGCCCGGGCCTGGGCACAATGATGCCCTTTGGGGATCCCAAAAATTTGGGAAATGGGGTTTTAATGTGGAAAATGTAAGGTTCCCCGCATCTGGGGAAAAATAATCTACAAGGCAAACATATGTTTTTGGGGGAAAAAACTTGGAGAATCGCTTATTTTAGAAAGATCGGGGCGTTCTTTGAAGATCATAAACTACAGAACAGCAGCAAAGTCAAACCGCTGCCTCTAGGGGAAGTACCCATTTTGGGGGTATTTAAAAAAGGCATGGGCTTTGGGGACAAGGATGTAAATTTTACCAAATGTACAAAACATTGGTGCGCCTCACTTAAAAATATGCCCCGCCAGTTCTGAGGCCCAGGTTTTAAAAAAAGGGGCAAAAAGAAAAAAAAAAGGGGTTTTAATTTCCTAAAAAAATTAAAAAAAAGGTTAAAAAAAGACCCAGCAACCAAAATTATAAGGGGAAAGGAAACATTTTAGTTTTGAGGAGAGGTTAGTAGAATTTAAAATTATTTAGTCTTGAGAAAAGACCCGGGTTCGGGGGGACAAAGATTAATTTTTTAAAAGGGCCCTACAAAAAGTAGGGGAAAAATTAAATTTCCCAAATTTAAGCCCCCCAAAAGACAAAGGGGACATTCCCTTCGGGCCCAGAGAAAAAAAGGGTTCAATCTCCAGAGAAACGTTCTTCCTTGTAAGAAAATGTGAATCTTGGAATAAACCTGCCTGAGGAGCCTGGGCCCCCGCAGGGAAATGTAGAGAGTTTAAAAAAAAGGCTTAGGGTAACCATCTGGAATAAAGAATATTAAAAGCGTATGTGGCCTTTTGTAAAATTCTGGCCCGGCTGGGGGAGGCCCCCGGGGGCCCAAAAATTTCAGTTCCCCTGGAGCCCGATTGGGTTTTTCCTAGTGGGTTCCCCGTGGAAATTTAAACCAAAGGGGAGGCTGGGCTTAAAAGTTTGTCTCCTCCCCCTCCCCACATTTTTCCCCCCCCTTGGTTGAAATTGATGGACACGGTCTTCTTTCAACCGGGACCCAAAAAAGGTAAACTATGTAATTGGTTACCCTTATGGTTTTGTTTATTTTTGGCAATTTTCAACCCAAAAATACTTTCCCTGTTTGCCCCCAAAAAAAGAAAACCCCCAAAAAAAACTTAGTGCAATTTTTTTTAAAGGGTTAAAAATAAGGGGGGCTCCCCGAATATAAACCTTTAACCCTTTTTTTTAAAGCTTTGAAATGTAAGGGGTCCCTGAAAATAAAACCTAGTGCAATTTTTTTTCAAGCCCTTAGAAATTTTAAGGCCCTCCCTGAAAAAAAAGAAATACGGGGTCTTTTCCCCACAGTTCCCCCCACCATACAATTTGCGTAACAGATCACTTAGATGGGGTTTTTAAATTGTGGGGGGGGGGCTACCTGGGGTAAGAAAGTCTAATTTTAAGGGGAAAATGCAAATTTTAGCCCTGAGAGATTGGGGGCCAAAGCTTCTTAAAAAAAATGGTCACAAAAAAATTCACCATGAAATTTCAGGGTTTGGAGAGTGATGGGTGATGGCCCCGAAGATGATGACTGACTGTTCCCTTTTAATAAATATTGTTTTTTTGTTATAAATACCGGGTCCAAATAAATGTAAAATAAATTTGTTGTACATGGAAATAGAGTCACAAGAAATTCTTGATGAAATTCAAAGTACTCCAAGCAGTGCATATAGATCTTTGCGATTCGACGCGATAGTTCTAGTGCATATATGGACTCATTTTGTGTACTGCATTTAGCGTCTTGAGAAAGCTGACGGCGAAACGCGCGTCGAGGCTAATACCCTCCTTGGTGACATATCCACCACTTTGGTAATGAATTGAAATATAGGTTTTTGTATTTTTATCATACATTTTTTTAAGGTTTGGTGCATTTTTGTATTTTTGATCACTTGATCTGTTATGCGTATATTTATTATGCATCTTTCAATTTACTGTTGGGTAACTTTGGGTGAGGGATGTGTCACCAATATTTGCATTGGGGGGGTATTTTGTGTTTTTAAATGTTTTTAAGGTTGTTTCAGTTGTGATAGCTGAATTTTTTGTATTTATAATGTATTTTTTGGAATAAAAATCTTTATATGGTAATTATTGGAGAGGAGTGTTGAGCGATTGCGTTGGCTATCAAGATCGATCGATAGTCGGCCGCTATCGATAAGGTTTTTCGATAGTGAGCATCGATTATGAGCGATTACCATTAAAGTCTATGGGAGAGCAACAACACCTTCATTATTACACCCAAACAAGGCTGGAGAAGCTGAAATTAACATCCACAACAGTCAAATGGATACGTGCTACATCTTAGGCAACACACTTAGGTTATAAAAGTCACAGAACCTTTCAATTCACCGTTGGTGAATATAGAATTGCTGTTTTAAGATTTACGTAGATGCTGCGTCAATGAACAATGCTGGGTGTGCAAAAGTCAAAAAACACGTAACTGTTATGTTTTGGTATAATAAACGATATTTTTTGCACCTTTCAATTCACCTGTGGTGAATACAGAATTGCTGTTTTAAGATTTACGTGGATGCTGCGTCAATGAACAATGCTGGGTGCGCAAAAGTCAAAAAACACGTAACTGTGATGTTTTCGTACGATACACGGTATTTTTGGCAACAAACAACCTGTGCTGACTACAAGATTGCTGTATTGTAATTTAACTGCAAGGTGGATATATCAAGAGTCACAGGTGTAATGGGTAAAAATTGAAAATGAACACCTATCTGAAATGTATACTGATAATAAAAGGGGAGTTTTGCAGCAAACAAAGAGACCTGCAGTTACTAGAAATGATGTGTATCCAATATAAGTTCAGGCTGCCCAATATCCAGGAAATATTTCAATAGCAAACTGTTAATAATAAAGATATTCCACTACAATGTCTACACTAAGTCTTGGTGAACTTTATCCAGTGTTCTTTATAGATAGAGCTTGTCTGTGTTCGCCTGCGGGGGCCCCCCCGCTCCCACCGCCGTGAATTTACAGCGGTAGATGCTGCTTTAAAATTCTCTAGCTAACTACATAAAATCTTAAAATATCTAAACTAAATAAATTGGTAGGATTCACAGCTAATAATAGAGCTTTCTCTGTGCAGAAATAGACTAATTTCGCTGAGCTGTTTGGCCACAGGCAGAGCGCAGGTCCTATCCCTATGAGACGCTGAGAGACACTGAGGCTGAAACAGGAAGGGCTGTTCTATGTAAAATGAGGTCATGTGATTTTTCCAGCCAATCGCAACCATACACATCCCAGTCATGACGTCGCACACACATCTCACCCTGCTCTATTCTGTAATCTGATTTGCTGGCCGCCAAAATTACAGGAAGCGCCGAAAAAGGCGCGATCTTAATAGATGATGCTCAGATTTTAACCTTAATTATCGCATGATCTGGAAATTTCGATCACCATAAAAACCTTGCCGATTTCAACTTTGTCGATAAAAATCGCTCAACACTATTGGAGAGTCATTATACTTCATATTGGTACACATTGTCGTAAGATGCCAAAAGCTATATGTGAAGGAAAGCCACCACTGCACATCACCCATAAGGTGGAGGCAGCATCATACTGAGGGAGGCTTTACTTCAGCAGAGATTCGAAACCTGCTACAAGACGATGGAAAGATGGTTAGAACTAAATACAGGGTAATCCTGGACAAATATTAGTTATAGGTTGCAAAAGGCTTGAGACTGGGACGCAGGTTCACCTTCCAGCAAGATAGCAACCCTGAACATACAGCCCAAGCTACAATGGTAGGGTTTAAATCAGAGCTCATCCATATGTTACAATGGCCCAGTCACAGTCCAGACCTAAATCCCATTGAGAATCTGTGACTTGAAAATTGCTGTTCACAAACATTCAACAACCAATCTGACTGAGGTAGAGCTATTCTTCAAAGAAGAATGGGCAACAATTCCAACCTGTAGATGTCATTACAGCTAAAGGTGGACCTACAAAATAGGAGGGCTGAATACAGGGGCGCAGCTATAGGGGGTGCAGAGGTAGCAGTCGCTACTGGGCCCAGCAGCTTAAGGGGGCCCAAAAGCCCTTCTGCCACATAAGGAGTTACCAGCATTGTAAGTGGCAAATGGCAGCTGGGGGGCCCAATTCACCTTTTGCACTGGGGCCCCGGAGCTTCAAGCTATGCCTCTGGCTGAATACATATGCTCACCACACTTTTCAGTTTTTTTAATTTGCTAAATTTTGGAAATGCGTGTATCATTTTCTTTACACTTCACAAATACTTGCTACTTTGTGTTTCTCCATCACATAAAATGTCAATAAAATACATGTAAGTTTGTGGCTGTAATGTTTAGAAATGAGGAACAATTTAAGGGGTAGGAAGACTTTTGCAACCCACTGTATATTGTATATTTGTATGTGTCTATCTCTTTAAATGATTTTTCCTATATTTTTCTAACACAAAAATCCTATGTTGACAAATTTCCGCCGTTCACTGATATCTCATCCCATAGCGCCTTAAACGGCTCTCTCCCAACCTCCAGATTTATTACAGTGACCTGCAAGAAAATCCAATGTTCTCCAGACCAGTCCTCCTAATAGCGTTCCGTTGTTGGTAAATTGAAAACTCATTTTCATTGTCATTTATTCACCACACGCTTTAATCTCTTATTTTAAAAATAAAACTACTGAACAGTGACCAAATGTTGCATTTAATGTGTGTTTAGGGAGAGATGCTGCTCAGAAAACATACTTATGCAAGCTTTCTTTTCCCAATGACATTTTTCATTAGTTTTTTTTTTGTTATCTAATATAGCAGCAAATGAATTTTTCAGCTGCTCTGCAGATACTGATGGGCTCCATTAAAATCTGTTGTGTTTAGCCAATTCTTACGTCCAACTTATATTTATTTTACCGAAAAATCCCAGAGAGTTGTCATGAAAGGAGCAGGCTTTAGTATGCAGCAAGCAATTATCAGCACTGCACCTGCTGGATGGGGATTTCTCATATAGAATTAAAACCCTTTATTTACGCCCTATTAAAGCAAATAGACATCATATTAGGGGTTCAGGACCCCTATCTATGAGCCAGACTGTAGAGCCCAAAATGGCAGCCCCCACTTTGGTGCAATTGAATGGCCATCATATATATTTCTCTTGCAGGGGTCACTTTTGTGGAAATGACTGGCCACATATTCTTCCATCACAGGCTAAAGAAGGTGGCCCCATTGCAATCAGCCAGGGTTTGAGCTGTAGTACCACACCAAACTGATGACCTATAGTGGCGCTGGGACTGAGAAAATACACAGGTACTTTAAACCAACACTAACATTTGGGGATAGTACAATGGGGGTAGCAGTGCTATACCAAAATAAAACAGATGCAAAAATGTGAGGAAAAACCCAGCAATTCTTGTTTTTTTAAAGTGAAAAAAAAATTGCAGCTTTATTTCTTAAAAAAAGGGATAAATGCCTGTTGGAAAAACGAATCTTGGAAACAAGGTCTACGGGTTTCAGGAGAAACCAATTCTATATGCACAAGATAATATGCGCAAGATCATAAGAGGAAACATTAGTTTTGTTTCCAAACGGGCATCCTCCTTAGGCAATATATTGTCGCCGAATCTTTTTTCATCAAATAAATCGCAACCCAAAGGATGGCTTACCACAACAGGTTCATATAAATGTGGGCATAAAAAATGTTTAACGTGCAAATATATACAAAATATTAAAAAATTTCATCAACATCTTCTAATGAAGATTTTAAAATATCGTCCTATATTAATGTTGTCCCTAATGAAAATTTTAATTACATGCACAGATTGCGCGTTACAATATGTAGGTTACTAAAAACCCCCTAAGCCAAAATAGCGGCATATTCAGATATAAAAAAAGTTTACAACAAATATTTAGAAACATCACGGCACTTTGCCGTAAACACGCTGGCAGTCTCAATACTTTTTTTGTAATGAATAAAAACCCGTAAAAAGCCTCCCAGAGGGGGATTTGAGAAAAAAAAGTCCTATCTCGGGAGGGGGTGGTTTTGGGTTTTAAAACCCAGGTCCCCGGGCAGGGCTTAATAAGAGACATGACATGTTTCACTATTAACTATTTGGAAAAATCATTTTCATTTTATTATGACACAGTTGTATTGGTCTTTTGATATCTTGTAACATGTTTTTACAATGTATGTATGGTATAATAGAGTCCAATATGACGTGTGTGGTCACATGATATATAAAGCATTCACCTGACACATACGTATGTATGGGAAGGGGTGTTTTACTGAAACCCGTGACTGTGTTTCCCAAAGATGTCTTTGGGCCTACAGTCATTTTTTTTTTTGAAAAGAAATAAAGCTGCAAGTTTTTATTCACTTTAAACACAGAGAAGTTGCTGGATTTCCTTCACATTTTTGCATCAGTTCGATGAAAACGTGACCTTGGAGTTTTCACTTTTTTCCGTGCAACTATTCTACAATGCACAGGTGAGCTGAAGAACCCAATTTTCCTTTGCAAAAATAAAACAGAGCCACATTTTGCTACAAGAATTTGGTCATAGGGAAACCTCATTCACCTAAATACTTATCCCGTCCGATTCCACTTTGAATGGAAATGACCACCTGTTGCCACTCATGATTAGCAGCACTATGGGTGAAGTGAAGTATTAGAAGACCTGTTAAATGCAATCACATACATTTAAGCTATATCAAAACAGGTAACCCTATTCCTCTTTAGTCTATGACCTAATCCATTCATTCCCTTACCTTCTATATATTTTTCTATTAAAGCTGCCTCTGTTTTTGGTTTCTGTTACTTTCTTAGTCTTTTGAGGTCCCCGGTGCCAAATTTCGTTAAAAATGGCACTGGGGGAGGGGTGACAGGTTCTTTGGACAGGGGCTTGGTGTAGCACAACAGGGCATAAAACCTAGACTAACCTGGAAGAAGATTGTCAGTAAGACCGTATTCAATTACATGAAACCATTATTGGGTTGGCACAAGCTAATCCGAGGTCTAGAACCCAAGATGTCCTGAAACTCACAACAGAACTGATAACCAAACACTGTCAAATGAAATGGTTCCATGTAAAAGGGCCGAAAAGTAATGTAATGCACTGCACCAGGTCCCGATCCTGCCGTGAGAGCCAAGCTTGGCAAGCAGAGGAAAACCAAGGCCCCAGCTGCATATTAAATTTGCAGTCAGACAAGCCAACTGTTTCCAAATATGGAAGTGTAGAAATGGTTTGTTTACCCGCAGCTGCCCAAAACTAGGGACCAACCTGGCTTGGCTGGCCCTCAGAGGAGCATGGGAACCCCCTGGCATCCTCTGGGCATGGTGAAGTGAATTGGCAGTTTTAGAGACAGACAAGCAGACCCAGCAGACAGACAAGAGTCCTGTAAAGAAGCTGTAGAATGGACCCCAAAAAAAAACTCCACTGCTGGGGCACAAGCACCCCAATCCAACACTGAACACAACTTTAGGTAACTAATATGTTAGAGCTTTTCTAGGGTATCCTCGCATCATAGAGTCTAAAAATGATATTAGTTTTATTCCATCAGGTCTGTTTATCAAGATATAACATATTTAAATTGATACATTTATACATTTTATATGAAATATTTCATGAATGCCAATCGTGAGCTAAACGTACAGAGATAGATCCCAAAAAGCCTAGAACATGAACAACAAAACAAAAGTTTCTTCTTTGATACATGTCACTGATGCGACGAGATCCTCCTGGACATTCACGCCAAATGCTCCAACAATAGTCTGCGACCATGTGAATATTCCATTATCCATGTTACCGTTCTTCCATGGTCCTTTGTTGTCTGGGGAAGTCGCTCACCCAGTTCGATGCTTTCATCACCAATACAATCTGAAAATCAATTTAAATGATTGTGGAGATTTGTTACAGCCAAATGTACAAAAAAGTAAACATATTCTCCAAGACTTCACCACTGAGAATATCCTGACCTCTAGTTCCCAAGGAAGTTCTTTCCAACCATAGAAAACAACCACCATACACAAGCCGCAATGTTTTCAATTAGATCTTGGAATTGTCGGTGTTCTTGGACTCCACAGTCCATCGATTGCACTTGGTTTTAGCGTCTCTATGCTCAGCACAAGAAATGTTCTACATACAGCTCTGGAAAAAATTAAGAGACCACTGCACAAGTGTCTAAAAATCAGCATCTCTACATGTCTGACGGCCATTCCTTTCCCATTTGTCAGTTGAATTCCAACCAAAAATCCACCTCAATCTACTTAAGTGCTTCTGATTAGGTGATCACCTGAACCAAATCTTATTTAATGAAGGAAAGTATAAAACACTCTGCTGTGGTCTTCACAATCCTCTTGCAATAGGACAAGCTGGATGGCAAAACAAGTGCTAGGAATAGGCCAAAAGGAATTTGAATGAAAACGTAACTTTTATCATGATAAAGGAGTGAAATGAAAACTCTTCCTGACTTAAAACATTAGTCTTATTGTTTCTAAAGAAATATGAACTTGTTTTCTTTGCATTACTTGAGGTCTGACAGCACTGCTTCTTTTATTATTATTTTTGAAGATTTTTTCATTTTTCTGCAAATAAATACAAAATTTTTGCTTTGAATTTCGGAGACATGTTGTCAGCAGTTTCTTTAATAAAATAACAATGTACATTTTTCTCAAAAATACATACCATTGAAGAGAAAAATCAGAGAAACTGAAAATTTTGCAGTGGTCTCTTAATTTTTTCCAGAGCTGTATAATGAAAACATGTTCTGTTTTTCTTCAATGCCAAACCATTTCATCAAGCCAGGTTTTCAGTGGTGGCCATATGATCTTTCCTATGTCATCCAAATGTGACATTTTCTTTCCAGGCACCATGTTTTTTCTTAGAGCCTGCTCTTCCCAATCAGCTTCAGGCTCCCACCTCTTTTTGAGGATGTGGGTGATTTCACAGCAGTGACTGATATTTTAGCTTTGCTATTCCTAACTGAGTCTGTTAGAGAGACATTGTTGATGGAGGGGTTTTAACAGCAGAGCACAAGGCTTCAGAACTCTAAAGGATTAAAGTTTATTATCAGTAACATGAACAAGCTTCTGTGCTGCTGTTAAGACACAGCAGAGAGGGATGTCAGCATCCTGACCACTGCTAGAGCCGAGTGAGTTGGTCAGTAACTTAGGAAACTTTTTGTAAACAAGTTTGAGATAAGAACTGCTCTAACTCTGAAATGAAACAAAAACTGAACAGTGGTGTATTTGGTAATAGTTTTTATTTACCTTTGCCTTCACGTTTTGCCATGAAGTAAAATTGATGTGGGAAGCTTGAAAATGAAATAACAAACATTTTCACTATTCATTATTATTAAAAATTCGGGACCGTTTTTGTTTTAGCTGCTCCTTTACTGATCCATTGTTTACAGCTCGTCTCAATGTGATACGACCAGGGCTGAGAGCTTCTCACTACTGGTCGCACATGGTCACATCTCCTCTCAGGCAGCTACTGAGTCGTCAAACCTCAGGAGCTGTAACTCTACTCCCGTCCTCTGTACTCCTTAGTAATTAGACAAACAGTGCAAATAAATAAAAAGAAACCTCAATCAGGTTTGTGCATTGATAAAGAAAGAAAAAAAAAAAAAACAGGTTTGGTTCCTACAGGGATTTGAACCTAGGACCCTTGTGCCTGGAGGCAAAAACTTTACCTCTCAGCTACTCACAATGCTTTACATAAAAGACCTTTCTTTGACTACAGAGAGGAAAGGCCCGGTGATGTCATCCTGCTGGGTCACATGATATGCAATTCAAACAAATCACACATGCCCCCTCCTGAGCACACAGAGCTGTAGAGCTGGATACAGGAGGTTTGAAATGATACTGTGTCAAACCCTGTTGAAGCTCATCAATGAAGTGAGAATACCCTCTTTAACATTTAGTTCTACTGCACCAGACAAGTATGATTTATACTAATAGTAATAACAGTATATAATAATAGATAATGATGTCAGTAATATCTCATAAACTATAGCTACTAGTTAGAGCAGAATCAGGTCTAAACTTCCAGGCATCACAAAACATTTTTTTTTGTTCCCCAGTGTAGTTTGGCGTGCCCGTCCCTTCCAGAGGTGCCCTACTTTACCGTGCAAAGTAATGGGTCTTTGGAATTGGATATCACAGAAAACAAAGCATCAAATTATTTAAAGATATATTAAAAGGGTTATTGACAGCAGGGCTAGGATGACAGATAGGCGAAAGTAGGTGACCACCTAGAGCACCACTTCATCCCCAGCAGGAAGGCGGCCCAAGGAGGTAGGAAGTAGGTTGAATTTTCTATTGAGGGGGGCGCTATGTGCCTTCATTGCCTAGGGCACCAGAATACCTTGCCCCAGCCCTGATTGACAGTATATCCTCCTGACATCCCAGGCAATCAGCTGATAAAAGCAGTCATGTGATCACTGCAGCCTCTTCAGTGTTTACCTGTGCTCATTCCTGTAATTGCTCTATTGGTAGTAACAGTGATACATAGTGCTGCAGTGTCGTCCTGTTCACGTTAATGCAACATGGCTGAACTACGGCTGCTTCTAAAAGTATAACAAGTCCATTCACATGCAAAGATTGAATAAACTGCATTGCTCACGAGTACCACAGCCCCTTCATCCAGTTGATTGGTTTGAGTGATGGGAGTCCGACCTCCACTGAATGCATATTGATGATCCACCTATAGGACAGGTCATCAGTTTTGTAAAACTGTATTAACCCCTTTAGAGATCTGTACCGAAATTTGGTTGATGGAATCAAAATGGTGTTCAGGGCAGAAATTCACTTTAAACCAGGTCATTAATAAATGTGCTAGGTCTGCACGTCTGTTATATGTGTACACTACACCTATTCATTGGAAGGGCTGTAAAACAGTCATTGCTGATGTTTGGTGCTTTGTGTGACAGTAGCCACATTATAGTACAGGGACAGGGACAATGCCTTCCATAAGTGGCGGGAGTCCCATAAATGCACAGCAGAAGTGAGTTTGAAATTGAACAGCAGCTTCTTTTCTTCGTTCCTTTGTTCCTAATCCAGTTCCTCACTTATCATTGTATCCAGGATTATTGCTCAGTATTGGGAATGTACCTCCCATTACCCAGAACTCGAGAGGTGAATTGGCTTTCACTGGAGGTCACTGTAAGATTTGCCGAGTCCCTTTGTCTTCCAAGCCGTCTTCTTTGTACAGATCAAGAAATTAAAAGCCTGCACTGTAACACATTACAGGGGCCAGTCCTCCAGTATTTTAGTGAATTAATTTCTTTGTTATTTTTCTAATGCGAATAATTTTAATCTCATTGTGTGAATTTGTTAAAAATAAAATCTTATTTGTAATATCTGGATTTTACCCAAGTGCAAAAATGCCATATGTGAATACAGCCTTACATACAAGTTACGAACCATGACCTACAAGGCTCTCCCTAACCTCTCCCCTCCATACATCTCTGCCTTAATCTCCAGATATCTCCCCTTACGCAATCTCCGCTCCTCACAGGACCTTCTTCTCTGCTCTCCTCTTATCAGCTTCTCACATAACTGTCTCCAAGACTTCTCCTGTGCCTCCCCCACACTCTGGAACTCACTGCCCCAACACATCACACTCTCCCCCACTCTCACTAGCCTCAAAAGCAAACTGAAAACCCATCTCTTCAGGATCGCCTATAACCAACAATAACCTTGCGGTCACTACACCCTCCACAAACATGTCTGCCCCTACCTTCTGTCTCTTCCCACCTTCCTTGTAGAGTGTAAGCCCTCACGGGCAGGGACCTCTCTCCCTCTGTTGTGCCAGTTGTTAGTCATTCATTGTTATCATTGTACTTGTTTGACATATGTTATGTATGTAACCCCCTTTTTGAATGTACAGCGCCCTGGAATCAATGGCGCTTTAAAATAAATAATACATGTCACTAAACTTCAGAATGGTCCTTACATGTGGACTCTTTTCAGACTGTCTATGGTGAGCAGAAATGGCAGCCTGTATTATGCTGGCTGAGAAGGAATATGTAAAGTTACTACTGAATGTTACTTAATATTGCACAACACCCAAAAACGCACTGTGTGAAAGCACCCTAAGGGACACAAGGTGATTGCCAGGAAGTAGAAAAAGGATTTGTTCACATGCACCAACAACATTTTATTTATTTTATTAATCTGTATAGCACCATCATATTCCACAGCACTGTACAGAGATTGTCATTATTCACATTGGTTGGGCTGGAGGTCACTAAATATTTAAGAAAATGGAGGCCATGGGCACCCCTTGTGCCTCTTGACCCCTTAACGACCACCCGCCTTCTTTTTGGAGTCGGGCATTTCAGGTCGTTCATCTGCAGCAACGTCTTTTGGCGTCGCTGCAGACATCGGGGTTTGCGGCGCCCGGCGCCGCAGCAGCGCTGAGCACGAAGCTATACTTCACAGCCCTGCTCCCAGCTCAGCCTCTTCCTCCGCTCCCCATTACTTAACCCTTTGATTGCCACAGTCAGTGACCGCAGCATTATCGAGGTTTTCCCCCTGCTCTTCTGTATCGGGGACTCCTTTGACCCGACAACCCCGGGGGAATGGCTGCACAGGTTACCCTGGGACCTAGATAGCCCCAAGTCGCTGGTTAAGAAGCCATCAATCAAGCAGACGTGTGCTCCCTGACACTGTCTGTGTCAAACTGACACAGATTATAAGTATTAGCAAATGAATTGCTAATACATTACTAAGTTTAAAAAAAAAGTAAAACATTTAGGGCCTCGTTCACAGGCTTATTTTCCCGCGGATTGGCTCCGTTGCCCCCGGATTTGCGCTACAGTACGGCCCAAACCCCGGCAAAAATTACGGTAATCCACTGCTCTCATAGGAACAGGGGAATCCCGCTCCTCCCCACTCGGCAATCCCCCGCGGGGGGAGAAAGTGACATGCACATTTTACGCGCGACGGCCGAGATAAGCATTGCTATGGGGCCCCGGAGCGGCGCCCCCCCGCCGCGCTGGCCCCGCCCCCTCCCCCCCCCTTAAATTACGGCGGATTTTGACCAATACGGCTCAAAATCCGTCGGGAATAAGCCGTGTGAACACGCCTATCCTTCATGGGATTTTTTAAAAAAAAAATAAAAAGGTAGAAAAAAAAATAAAGGAAAAATAAAAAAAATAAAATAAATATTTAAAAAAAAAAAATTGTTTTTCATACATTTCACACACAAAACACCTACAATAATTTGTATCCACACACCGCAAAACCCGTAGAATTAATCTCACAAGTTAATAACTGTGAAAAAAATTCTGCAAATAATTTATAAGTAAAATTAAATTTTTTCCCCAAAAAATTTAAAAACTGCTCCTGAAAAAAAACGAGGCCTCATACAACTGTTTCACTAAAAAACTTTAAAAAAAGTTTTTTGAAAAGAAAGGGATGCAAAAACTAATAAAATGTGCTGGTTATTAACTGTTTTTTCAGGTTTTGGGCCTTAAAAGGGGCTAAAATAAAGCTGGCCCCCCGGTGCCCCCGGGGACAAACAATATGTTTGTTTAAAAGGTTTGGCCAACAATAATTTTTAGGTACAGGGAAGGAGCAGTGAACTGAATCATTGCCCTAGATCAGGGGCCACTAAACTAGGGGCCCGGGGGCCCGCTTTCCCGGCCCCCCCAAGGGGTTTTTTTTATCCGGCCCGCCGCGAATCCGCCGCCGTTTCCCCCGTTTCGTTGACATTAGAAAGGCCCCCGGCCCCCCCGGTGGGAAAGCGGCGGAGCCGCAGTTCCCCCCTTTTTTTTCACTGGTGCGTTCCCCCTTAAAACGGCCCCCTTTGCCTTTGGGCGCTGTTCGCGTTTTGCCTCCCGTCCCCCCGCCCACAGCACCTCCCAAAAACTTTTTGGGGGGTGCTGGGGGGTGAAAATTTAACATGGGGAACCCACGTGGCAGCAATAAAACAGGGGCCAGCTTGGGGGGGCGGCGGAAACTATGGAGCTAAATGGGAGGTGCCTGAGGGCGGACCCTTTCAGTTTATGGGGGTTGTCCGGGGAGTGAGTGGTGTAGGGGGGGAACACTTTTAAATTGAAAAACATTGCAAGTGTCCCCCCCTCCCCCAAATCACAGACACCTCCCATTACTGAAAGTGGTCCCCCCCTCAGGCACCACCCATCAGCTAAAAAAGGTTGCCCCCCCAACCCACACCCCGGGCCCCCCCAGGCGCCTTGAGGCTGACTTCCAGAGCAGGATGTAGGTAAACCCTCACATTCCCCCCCCCAGGAGAGAAGCCCCCCAAAAAAGGCGGGAAAGGAGCCACGGAGTCCCAAGGGCAGAAAAGCCTCCCCCCCCGGAAAAACCCCCGGTTGGGAACCCCCCCTCTCCCCCAGACCGGGGCAGGAGCCCCCTCCCCCTCCAGGCCCGGGGCCAAAAGCCCCCCACTCCCCTCCAGACCCGGGGGCCAGGAGCCCCCATCCCCTCCAGACCCGGGCAGGACCCCACTCTCCTTCAGACCCATGGCATTAGCCCCCCCCTCTCCTCCAGCCAAAGGGGCAGTACCCCCCAAAACTCCCCTCCACCCCAAAAGGGCCCGGAAAGCCCCCCCCCCTCCTCCAGCCCCAGGGCAGGAGCCCCCCACTCTCCCCCAACTCGGGGGAGCCCCCCACTCTCCTCCAGACTCAGGGCAGGAGCCCTCCATTTCCCCTCCGACTCAGGGCAGGACCCCTCACTCCCCTTCCAGACTCAGGGCAGGACCCCCCCTTTCCCCCAAAAAACCTCCGAGTCAGGACAGGAGTTTGGGAGACGGGGTCCAAAATTTGCCCGGCAGAGGTGACCCCCTTTTTTAGAACCCCCCCCTTATATTTATTTTTTTGGTTTGAAATTTGTGCTTTCCCAGTCCCTTTTAAAATGTTTAAGATTTTCAGGGCCCCGGGGAAAGCTGGGTGAAGCCTTATTTAGAGCCCCCAAATGTGGGAACAACATTGTTATGGGATTCCACAGTTTTCCCAGGTGAAAGTTTCTCTAGTTTGGGGGTTTGGATTATTCCTTGCACCCTTCCCTGATTATTGTAAGCCCCTTTGTGTTTGGGGAGAGCTGGAATCTTTTAAAAAAATGTGGTCGGCTTTGGGGAAAATTCAAACAAAGTTGTCATTTTTGATCGGCCGGGCAATGCTGCCTATACCGATACAAATCCCCTGTGGGTAAAAGTGAAACACAAAAAAAAAACACGAAACCACTGCTCTTTTCCCCCTTTACAAACCCCCAAACCCCCAAAAAAAAGGGCCCAAAAATAAAGAAAGGGCATTTTTGGTATTTCCCCAAAGAAACGAAAACAACCTGCCCTAAAATCTGCCCAGGTTATTTAAATTTCCCACGGTGAACCCCCAAAAAGAAAAAAGTCAGAATTGAGATTTTTGTTAATCCCTCAGCATGAAAAAATGGAAAAAAAAAGTGACCCAAAAAGCCATAAAATTTGGAAAAAGTGACTAAAGAATAAAACGTTGGTTTTCCTTTTCCCCCCAAAAAAAGTCCTTTACACAGCTGTTTACGAAAAAATAAAATTATGGGCCATAAAAAAGACCAGCGATGAAAAAAATTTTTTTGGTTTTAACACAAAAAAAAACTTTTTTTTTTTTAAAAAGGCACTTCAACTTGAAAACCCCTATATAAATTGGGTATCCCAGTAATCGTATCGCCCCCCAAAAAGTAAACCTTTTTTTTTTAAACTATATTCCGGCCCCTCCAAGGGTCTGGGGGACCGTAAACCCGGCCCCCGGTTTAAAAAGTTTGGGGAACCCCCCTCCCCTAGAGGGAAAGAGAACCGGGGCCGGGTTTTCCCTTTGTTTCTGACTGTTCTTAGTCCCCCACCTTTCATAGCTGGTGCTAATGGCACAACAAAGGTCTTGTCCTTTTCATTATTTGCAGAAAGACTTTTAAGTATATGGTCCCTTTAATAAATTTAAAAGGCAAACTATTTTTAATTCCAGAAGGGGGGAAAATTAAATTGCCATTGAAAATATAAAAATCTTACTTTGAAAATTTTAAAACCAAAAGTTTAAAATGGTCTGGCAGCAGAGCTCATTGGCTTGTTCACTTTTTTTAATTTGGAAATGGGAAATTTGGGTTTCAAAGTATAAAATTTCATTACATTTGGGCCCAAAAAATTCCCCTCAAATCGGGTAATAAAACCCAAACTGAATTTTTAATGGGGTAGGTTTAGCTTTTCAGACATATGGTTTATGGCAAAAGGGGCCCGGGCCCGTGCATCCTTTTGCCTGTCCAAACCTGTTTCAAATTTTGGGGAGTTTAAAAAAGAGCTATTTAAACCCTTGGGGTTTTGTAATGTCAAAAAGATGCCCCCGTTAGCAGAAAAAAACCCCAGGGTTTAAATGAATAAAATTGAAAATATCAAAACGATAAACAGGGAGGTTCATGAAGAAAGGAGCATTCATTGGGTTATCCCCTGCTGTTTTGGCTTTGCCCAGGGCCTCATCGTTCTGGGGGAAGGGCCTAAATTTGGGGGATTAAACATTTTTGGGCCCACCCGCTGGTGAAAGGATCGGGTTTGCCTTTTGAAATACTAAAAACTTTTCTGAAAACCATTATTAAAAAAAGTTTAAAAAATTCCTACAAAGCTTAGCTCCACATGTTTGCTGCAGGCAACAAGGACAATTTTTCTGTTAGACACTTAATAAATCAGACCCGATGAGAGAACTGGTCGTCTACCAAATACTGCAATCAACAATCACATGTTTCCATTTCTTGTACCTGATATTGTTGCCGTATATGAGATGGACATCAATACTATATTATTGTATTCATACTTAGTTTTTATAAGGGTTTAAAATTGGGCTCTCAAAAGAAAAAAGTCTTTTAAACCCCACGATTTCCGTGGGGGTCCCTCCCCCATTAAATGTTGGTTTCGTTGGCTTCCAAAATTTTTTCCCGCCATATGTTTTTTTGGGAAAAAATTACAATTTTTTTTATTCATTTGTTTTCAGTTTGGGGTATGGGTAATTTTTAAAAGGTAAATGGCAGGTTTAAAAAGGGGTTTTGCCTTTTACGCTATTAGTGGGGTGGAACCGTTTTTTAAACTCCCCCCTTTGGGACTTTTTTGGGCACCCAAGGGGGGTTGCAGTAAAATCTCAGGTTTTAAAGTGTTCCCCCAAATTTGGGTTAAAAAAGGTTTTCTGACAATTGCAAAAAAATTTCAAAAGTGATCTGAAATTTTTTTTTGATTGTCCCAAGTCACCCCCCAACCCTTTAAATTTTTTAAAAAGGAAAAGTACCATGAGTCATTTGGGGGCAACTTAATGTTTATGCAGCCCCCAACCCCGGATGAAGTTTGAGCCCTAGAAAAAAAGAATTTTTTTTATTTTGGGAACTGAAAGGGGACAAAAGTGGGCATTTTACAAATGTATTTTGCCCCAAATTTTCAAAAACAGGGGGGGCCTGGAAACCCACCGCGAGAGGTTTTAATTTTTGGGGGCCCACTTTGGGCTCGCTGGTTCCCTCACCGGGGCGGTTTTCTTTACCCCGGTTCAGTTCAAAATTTAAAAAGACAAAATCTAAAGACATAAACAACACCCAAACTGAATCAAGATGGGACGCTATAGTGGGGCCCCTTTCCCCCCCAAGGGAATCGGGGCCTCATTAAGCGGGTAAAATAGGTTTGTAGGCTTCCTTCTTAAGGGGGAAAATAGGGAAGGTTAGTGGGTCCCCTTAGGTAGATAAGTAGGTAGTGGGACCCCTTAGATAGATAAGTAGGTAGTGGCCCCCCTTTAGGGGATAGGAAGGCCCGTGGGGGGCCCCCTTTGGGGTTTGAAAAGGTAAAGGGGAAAGTTTTTTGAAGCGCGTTGACACACAGCGCCGGGGGCCCCCCCCTTTACAAAACAGCCGCCGACCCCTTGTTTCATGGTTTTTTCCCCCGGCCCCATTCAACATAATCTCTGTACTTGCATTTTACGGCCCCCCATTGGGTTTTTAAACCGGGGGGCCCCCTGAAGGATCCCCCAGATTCCTGGTGGGCCAGTCCCCAAAACTCAAAATTTTGTAAACGTTCAATTTATGGTTTTGGCCCCCTTTTTGGCCCAGCCTGGGGGCCCCTCCTGCTCTGGGATCGCCGGGTTTGGTAAAGGAACAGCAAGTCGACACAGGATTCTCTTGAAGTCTGGCCTCCGCCAGCTTTATTTTTCAACACAGCAAAACATATACAGCAAATAAAATAAATCCTAGGCCATCCAGCCACTAACTAAACATACTGAGAGTCCCTCTCTAGCAGTGGTCTGGGTCTACTACCCAGCCCCACAAACATGTACTCACACGGTACAATATAGTCCTTGTGCCTGGCTTCTCTCAAGCCTAGGGGGAAAGCACCCAGGATACCTCCTAGGCAGGGCCTGCACCCGTCCTCCGCTGACTGTGAGCCACGCTCCCCCTTGGTACACTGAAGACCAGACTATTTAACAGGCCTCTGAGTTGGACAAACAGCTGAGCAACTCTCCTAATTACCACCTGAGTAATTAACTCCTGGTTACCCTTGCCAGACTGCTGGCCTTCCTCACTGACAGCCAGCAACTTGGTAACCCATACCTTGGAACTCAGCTGCTGCAGAAACTCTAGTGGCGGAGAAATGCGATCTTCTAAGGTCGCACCGCCACAATATCTTTACCCCAATATCATAAAGAACCAAGCTTGAACATTGTAGGTGTCACGCTTGTCCTGCGTCACAGCGTAGGAAAAGGTGGATGCAGAGTAGATGTGGTCTATGCCAGGGAGTCTAAAGGGCAGAAAGGACTTTGCTGGAAGGAACCCCTAGGTCGCTACCCCTGATGCAGGTAGTAGCAGTGACAGCCGAGCAGGAGACGTAGAACATTGGAATGGGCTGGAATGTAGAGCTGCAAGATGAATGGACAGGCAGGCAGGTACGACAAGAACAGCAAGTAGCAAGTGGAGGTGGAAATGCTAGCCATAAGCAAGTACAGCAGACATAGCTTAACTAGGGGATGGACACCAAAAACTGGGCACAGAGAGCAGGAAAATGAATCTCTCAAAGGCCCCTGCCAAATGGTGGAAACATAATTACCTGTTTTGAGCTGGTCCTTTAAATCCAGGGAACTGGTGCACAGTCGGCAGGGAATGCGCATCTCACAGGAGCAAGACACAGAAGAGGAAGCAAGGTGGGACCAGGTGAGTATGGGTGGAGCAGGAGAGAGCATGGCCAGAAGCCCGGACAGCAGTGCAGCAGTCTACCAGCAACAGGGTGAGGGACATTACCGCGGTCCAGGTGTCAGACCGTGGCACGCGCTGTTACAGTACCCCCCCAGGATCCTTCCCACCCCATGAATGAAACCTGTGAAAACGTTGAATGAGCGTGGGAGCATTGCCGCTTTCTTGTGGCTCCCAGGACCTCTCTTCAGGACCAAAGCCCTTCCATTCAATGAGATAACAGATTATACTTCTGGAATGCTTCATATCCAGTATTTCCAGTACCAATTAAGAATCAGCAGCTTCAGAACAGATAGATGAAACGAATTGGGGATGAGGAGATTGCAGGATACCGGATTGATCCGCTGCAGGACAGAGAAAGGACCAAGGTAACATAGAGCAAACTTCAAGCTAGGTACTCGGAGACAGATGTGCTTCGATGGAAGCCAGACTTTATCTCCAGGTTGGAAAAGGGGAGGTGCTCTACGTTTCCTATCAGCTTTATTCTTGAAATGAGCAGGTACTTGAAGCAGATTTTGACGGGCAAGCTGCCAGATTTGCAGGAATTCACGTACTTGGACAATGGCTGCAGGGACTTCCGAGGAAATAACAAACAGCAGAGGAAGACGAGGGTGCTATGAGAACACCACAAAAAAGGTGACTTGTTGGAGGATTCACTAGGATGGTTGTTGTAAGCAAACTCAGCCCCAGGTAACAGAGACACCCAGTTGTCTTGCCGGGCCAAGTCAAATTGGCGCAGGAGACTCACCAGGATCTGGTTGACTTGTTCCACTTGGCCGTTGGACTGAGGATGGTAGGCTGATGAGAAGTCCAGTTTAAATTTCAGAAGAGAACACAAGGCACACCAAAAGGGAGAGGTGAACTGTACTCCTCTATCAGAGACGATGTTGGCAGTCATCCCGTGGAGACGAAAAATAAGTTGCAAGAACAATGTTGCCAGCTGCGGTGCCGATGGAAGGCCTGGAAGAGGCGTGAAATGCGCCATTTTGAGAAAACGGTCCACAACGACCCAGGTAACCGAACACCCATCAGAGGATGTGAGGTCCATCATGAAGTCCTTCGCAATGTGAGTCCATGGTACTTCTGGCACCGGTAGGAGTAACAGGAAACCAGTGGGTCACAGACAAGACTTCTTATTCCAGGCGCATTTGGGACAAGCGGCCACAAAGTCTTTAATATCCTGCGCGAGAGAGGGCCACCAGTAATGTCGGGCTATCAGGTCAAGGGACTTATGGTACCCCGGATGGCCAGCAATCCGAGATGGGTGACCCCAGGACAGAATCCGATTTCTTAGTGCGGAACGCACGAAGGTCCTGCCTGGAGGGATCTCTCGCAGCTTTATAGGTGCAGCAAGGATGAGACAGTTAGGAGAAATTAAATATTGGGGATCACATGCAGCATTAGCGGCATACGAGGCCCTAGTGCGTCCACCTCAACGTTCTTGGCAGCTGGTCAGAAGTAGTGTTGAGCGATTTGCGTTGGCTATCGAGATCAATCGATAGTTGATAGTCGGCACGCTATGATAAGTTTTTTCGATAGTGAGCATCGATTATGAAGCGATGGAATATTAAAGTCTATGGGAGAGCAATACACCTTCCATTATACACCCAAAACAAGGCTGGAGAAGTGATATTCAACATCCACATCAGTCAATGGGATACCATCTTAGGCAACACACTTAGGTTATAAAAGTCACAGAAAAAAAAGTCAAGGCCATTTACTATCCCTGTACTTGTACCACACACGCTTGACCTTAAACTGCATCACCACAAATTAAAATGTGCCAGAAGGCAGTATGGATTTGAACCATCATGTTACTTGAACTGGAATTGAATATCACCATGTCCTGGAACGCAGCAGCATCCAGCCCCAAACTGCTCATGACCCAAACATTAAAAAGTGCGGAAATACGGAGTCTTTCTCACCATCATTTTAGTTGAAATGGACATTGGTACTATACCTGTCATTGGGGCAACTGCATGAGCCCAAAAACCTGAATGACCCCTCTACATTAAATAGTTGCCGGGAAAAAAGGGAGTCTTGCAACACCATTTAGTTGAAATGGACATTTGACATACTGTCCTGGGCCCAGCATGAGCCCAAACCTTGCATGACCCCCACTTTAAATAAGTGCCGGGATATTAGGCTGTCTTTCAACCACTCATTTTAGTTGAACTGGATATTGGACTATACTGTCCTGGGCACAGCATGACCCAGGCGGAATGGTACAGTGGCGCTGCGGGTGGTGAATGCCCAGGCTGGCCGTGCCTCCGTAATCTAATTTTACACGCCCTGGTTTATTAATTGCCCCTGATGTCGCGCAACGGAAAACTGTCGTGCTGATGCAAGTGCGGAATGCGGATAGTGTTAGAAATCCAGCATTACTATGTACTCAGTCAAATCCTGGGTTAGCGCTTGCCCCTCCGTATGATTGTGGACAATTGAGCTTCTACCTTGGTATAATTACTGGTGGTTAACGCTCCTGTTACACAAGGTGGCCCTTTATTGGCATTCTTTTTTATTTTTACTCCGTGCTGGAGGAAATCGGTCTCTGTACTTTGTCTCTTGTCCGTGCTCCATACTCCTTGTCTCTGAATAACCTTACATTTCTGGTTAAGGTTTTCCTTGTACTCCCTTGTACAATTAAGAGGATATTTTTTTAACAGCTATTTTGTACATGCAAGTTTTATGTACTTTTAATTCTAGTAAAACACATTTGTAATATAGAGATGGATCCCACCATGTCATTTGTTTCTCACTTGTTCTTCATTGTTATTTTAAATGGGTTGTTCTCATTACAGGGATTGATAGCTATGTTTTAAGGATATTGCCAAAAACAATAGTCAATTTTGCTAATATGTGTCCATTAACAGTGTCCTACCTATTCTGTTTCTGACAACACCATCACCCTTGAGCCACTCTTGGTGGGGGGGGGGGGGGGGGGGGGGGGGAGGGGGGGGGGGGACAAATTGTGAAGAACCAAATGTCTGTTAGAAACCAAAAATTTTTTTGAACATTGGACCTGTTGTATAGCTGCTTGCACAGAAAAATGCCCCAAAAATTCAAAGCATGACCCTTGAGCCTTTGGTCAATTTGTGAAGAAACACAATGGCTGTTAGAAACAACATTTACAATTTTTTTTTTAATAGAACTGTAGTATTGCTGCATTTCAAAGCAGGATGACCAAAAAAATTATAAAAATGACTTTCTAAGCCACTGGTAAAAATTGTGAGGGAGAAATGCCATTCTTAGAAAGCCACCATTTTGTACAAAGGCATTGATTATAGCTGTTTCTCTAAGCAGCATGACCCCAAAAATTTTTAATAAGACTTCTCAACGCCACTAGTAAAAATTGTGGGGAGATATGCACTTTAGAAGAACACATTTCTGTTCCATAAGGACATAAATTTATAGCTGTATCTCACAGCAACATGACCCCAAAAAAATTATATATATGAACTTTCAGCACTATTAAAAATTGTGAGGAGGATATGCCACTTAGAAGCCAACATATTTCTGTTACAAAGGACCATGATTATTGCTGTATCTCACAGCAACATGACCTCAAAAACCTATTGACAATGCCGAAAAAACTTCTTAAGATAAAGTGAGTAAATGGAATGACGGTGTTGTCATTTTTGGGGGAAACTTGCTGTCTTTTCCAGTCTCTCACAGCAAAACCAGCAATCTGAATGTGGGAAAATAGAATAAAATTGCGTAGAAATTGATCATTTTAAAAAAAGTTTTCCGAAGAGGACCATTTTCTGTTTATAATAGGATGTGAAGTAGAATGGCCAATAATCGGTGACTCGGGCAATTGGGGCCACAACATCATAGAGATCCACATGCTGATTCATCTTTGATGAAAGTCAAACGATCCACATTATTGTGGTATAAATGCGGATGCGTTTTGGTCTGTAATGGATCCTTCATGCTGATGCTGAAGGTTCCCCCGCTCGATATGACGCTGGTGCTGGGCAGGACAAAACACCTTATGCGTCACGTGAGAGCCAGCTCGGGCCATTCGTCATTTTGGATACCAGAAGTCTCATTGGGTCTGGAAACACTTGCAAAAACATCCGGTGTTGATGACCGAGTTAATGGTGCAACCATGATCTTTAGCTGATCTCTGTGTGTCTGGATGTAGTGCCCTGCATTGCATGCGTTGGTGAGGTGGTAAACAAAGATTGCCAGAGGTCACCCTTAGGCTTCTGCCACCTTCCCTGCTGCTGGCCGCTACGCTACTGGCACTTACTGCTGTCACGTCGCTGATGTTGTTCCCCGTGACATTTGGGAACGTGAAGCAGACGCAACAGATGTCTCCAGTTGATCAATCAGCAAGGTCTCCATTTCTGCATTTTACTCTCTATTTGGGTGGGTGGAAGGGAATAGTGCTGAGTTTTGTTTTGTACCGGGGATCCAGGAGGGTGGCCACCCCGTATGTTTTGTTCATTTTGATGGCCTTAATGCGAGGATTCATGTTTGGGGGAAATGGGGCACCAAGCACTCATGTGAGAGATGGAGCCTTGATTTCCCAAGCCTCTGGGTCGAGGGCACTAGCAAACTGATCTTCCATTTCCTCCTCCGCCTCAAAAATTCGCGGGCCCAACCTCTTTCCCAAAGGCAGGGACGTCCGGTAACATCGGTGTCCAGGAATACCTACTCCTCCTCCTCCCCCGCGGCCTCAGGCACAGCTCCAACACAGCCTGACTTGCTGAGATGATGCACCCTGAGAGCTGATGCGCCACCCTTTCACTAGCTCTGGACCCGAACCAAATGGGCCCAATGAGACCGAAAGAAATTGTGAAAACTGTCGGGCCCTTTTGGATTTGACGGAGGAAAGGCTCCCTGTCCGCATCTGTGTCCGTCTCCTCTCCGTGCTGGCGGGGACCTGTTGTTTCGAGTGTCCAAGATCGTTCCAGAACTAAGATCACCACAATGCTCATGCTGAAAGGGCATTTTCCGCACTGACCATTTTTGGTGGCTTCTTCAAAACTGGAAGATGGTGCGACCTTTCACCGCCCCACTCTCGGTGGTTCAAACACCCCGAGGTCCGTACCGCTGCTTGTCAGGCCATGTGTCACTTCGTACTGCGTAATGGCATTGCGCTGCTGCCACAATCGCTGGAGCATGTGGAGGGTGGAATTCCGCGTGTTTTCCACGTCAAACAATGAGACGGTTGAGGGGAGGGCCCAGCTGACGCTGCAACGCAGCCAGGCGGGACGAAGCAGGGTGCGAACGGCGGAAGTGCGAACTCAGACCTCGAGCCTTCTTGCGGCAGTCAGACCCGGGTAGTCTTTGAAATTTCTGGACACAAAGGG
>JAODAL010015627.1:0-83218 GCA_025379985.1 Phyllomedusa bahiana | reverse complement strand
CAATACCCCCCTGAGGACCCCTGAGGGGTGTTAAATTAAAAGGGGGCGACTTCTGGAAGGTTTCACCGTTTGGTATTTGGGGGGTTTTTGCAAATGCGACATGGCCCCCCCAAAAATCTGCGTTCCAAAAACCAAATAGCGCTCCCCCCCTTGTACGCCTGCCATAGCCAAACAGCAGTTTACACCCACATGAAAGGTTTTTGCGAATTGGGAAGAAATTGCTTAACAAAGTTTGGGGTTCTTTTTTCGGTTTTCCTTGAAAATATGAAACATTTTAAAGTAAAATTGCGATTATTGGAAAAATTGTTTTTTTTTTTAAAGGCTAATGCTAAAAAAAAATGTGTACCTGGGGGGGTGATTATCATAATACCTGTATTATCCCTTTTAAGGGGCAATTTTCCCCAATATGGGGTTTTTTAGGGGTTTTTATTCAATTTTGAACCTTGGGCCTCTTAAAACCCTGAAATGGGCCAAAATAAAATTGTTTTAAAATTAGACCCGGTCCAGTGGTGTCCCCCTATTCTGGGGCTTTTTTTTAGCCAAATATGATAGGGCCACATAGGGGTTTTTCTAAAAAGGGGCAGCCCTGGGGGAATTGATATTCATTGCTTTTACTTAGTCACTTTTACCGTTTTCCCAGTGAAAATGGATAAATATTGAAAAATCGCAAAAAAGTGAAATTTTGAAATTTCCCTCCATTTGCTTTAATTTCTGTGAAATACCTAAAGGGTAACAAACTTCCTAAACACTGTTGTAAATATTTAAAGGGCTAGTTTTTTGATGGCATTTTTTATGGGGGTATCTAAATACGGGGCCCCTCCCCAAGTCAGAACTGGACTGGTCCCTAAAAAAATGTATTTGCAAATTTTCTTGAAAATGTGAAAAATTACTACTAAATTTAACCCCTTTAAATGATATATATATAAAAAAAAGGACTTTAAAAAATGATGAAACCCTATAGTGGCATATGGTAGATGTAGTTAAAAAATATTTTGTGGGAATAATTTTTCTTGATGCAAAATTTGGAACTTTTGAAAAAAAAGATTTTTAAATTTTTCATGAAATTTTTATATTTTTCACAAAAAACAAGGCTTTATGGATAAAAATTTTTTTATAATTAAAGCACAATGTGCATGGGGGGAAAAAAAATTTTGAATCCATGGTAGGTAAAAGTGTAAAAAAGGTATTCTCAAAATTGAACTCCCGATTTTAAAAAATAGGGCTGTGTAGGAAGGAAAAATGGGGGTCCTTAAGGGGTTAATTGTTTTAACGCATGGTGCTCCCTGTAGCTGTATTAATTAGCACCTTTATAAACCCCCCTTTTTTATGCAACAATTAAGTGAAATAACCCCCCTATGGATAAAAGGGGTGTGAGTGGTTTTTTTATAGTATTTTTTTTGGGGCCCCTCTTCCCCGTATGGTTTTTTGTGGCTTTTCTGTGTACTGCTCTAAACTGGTACTTATTCAAAGTGCGTTTTTATAAATTTGCCCCCCAGTAGTGGGGGGTGTGAGTAAAAGGGTAGGTTACATGTCATTATGGTATGTACCCGTGCGCCCCCCCCCCGGCTATATGCAGAATAGAAGTTGCATGCCCCCCACATGTCACTTCTTTTACGGGGCCCAAGTAAAAGATGATGATTTTGTATTTGCAGGGTGGACTTCGGGCGAATTTTGCGCAAATTTAAGCCCCCCAAATACACCCCGTAAAAATTTCAACGGTGAACACCCCCTAATTGTTCATCAGTGAGCTACACCTGTTGAATTTCTTCCAGGCAGCACTGGAGCTTATATTGCCTCTGGCTGGGATTAGTTAATTTTCCTGCCATTGCACTGTAAGTATGGCCTTGTGTTTTTAGATAAATAATGTGATTTAATTTTTCATACTACATAGACTCTGTTCTTGTTCTTTATTGTTCCTTATCTAGGTGGACATAATCTACAGGTTGTCATGTTTTTCGTTTGTCAGGCAATATTGAATTAATGTTTTATCAATGATTAAAATGAAGATTGCAGTGCAATGAACTTTAGACTTTGTAGACTAGAAGATAATGCTTGCATGGCTACCTCGTTATTAAAAAAAAAAGGGTATAGTTAGGCAAAGTAGGAAGCATGTGCCACTTTCTAAAAAACTTTGTTGGTTAATTCCTGCTATGTTACAATTATAAAGGCCTTTTCCAAGATTTTGCAATGATGGTCTAAGAAAACTTTTGTCATGTACACACTTCAGCTGCAACGGGGGCAGTTTAAGTTGTCTTTTATTAAAGTATGAACTTTATTCTTATCTACAACAAGTGATTATAAAGAGCCTTTTTTCTACATGCTCTGTGTGTTTCTCTCTACTGATGTGCTTTTGTTAGTGAGGTGTTACTATACACACTTGATAATCTACTTCATATCTAATTCCACTTGTTACCCCTTTTGCTACAGAGTGTGGATTTGGAAGCAGGTAATTGTATATGTATGACTCTGTAGCCACCAAACACATAGGATGATTACAGGGTGGGATTGGGCAGCTTCCTTTAGCCCTTTTTGGGGTGCTATGTCTATTTATTTAGGTCCGTGCATAATATAGCTAGGACTAGTATGTTACAAATCTTCTCACTGTCCTTGTTAACCCGCTGCCATTGGCTATTTTAGGATAATGATAATTTTAATGTGATATTTCAGTAAAGGTTATATTTTATTCGACAATCTTGTTTGAAAGTGTGTGAATTTTGAATAATTTCGGAATATCACTTTTCTGACCTCTGCTTTGAGGTTAAGGTTTTACCACTGATAGATGCTGTTCACTGAAGGTCTCATCAAAGAGGGCATTCACTGCCTAATTTTTTCCTATAATAATATCTTGTGGTATGTGAATCAAGCATGTTAAGGGGTTGCATCTATGGTCTAACAACATGACTATGGGTCCTTATGAGAATAGAAGACAGGCTCTTCCCAATATGATAGAGGATGAGGATTTGGGCTGTTGATCACTCTGAAAGAAGGGAAGTAACTTGATAATAAGGAGAAAGGCAACTGCAGATTCTTGCAGAAATAAACTTTATTTCACTTACTGCTGGTACTCAACTTTAATAGTTCTTCCAAAATACAGCACAGTTAGTGGTTGGTTGCTAGTCTTTATTACAAACTCAACCGTGTACTCTACTCTAAACGCGATATCAGGGTGTAGAGGACACTAAATACAATAGAATGAGGACCTGGGTATACCAATATACTATAACAGAAAAACAACTCAGGGTATAACACCTAAGAAAGAGGTATATAAAATATAACTTTTATTTGATAATTATAATAAAACCTAAAAGGGAAACTACCCTATGACGTACACTAAACAAATACTGCCTACCCAAAAAATGGGGAAGTCGCCCCGATAAGGGCGCCCCCACACCGGAACCTAAACTAACCCTATCCCTAACTACATCTACATACAGAAAAAACTCATACAAGACAAATAAAGTGCACAAAGTGAAAGTGTGCCGTGATCAATAACCAACAAATTTTACAATACACATAGATGTTCTAAAATGATGTGAACTGATAATGCGTCACATAAAGATGTTAAGTAACGCTCTATATTCCAACGCGTTTCCCCCCTTAATGCTGGGTTTCATCAGGGAATAAGATTCAAATAACTAGTACCAATAAGGAACATCAAAGAAAAATCATATCAGACGGATGTAGACAATGGATTAAACTCACGTCCCTTATGATAATAGACAGGGCTGATGAGAAATAAACCGGGGTCCAAGATGAGAAATAAATGGATCCCCGCTTTCCGATTACTGAGATAGGTCCAGGCAGTAACAAATTCCACAATTCACAAGCCAAACATATAGAAAATCCAATTAAGACAAATGAATATCAGCTGGAAGCTCACTTACCTCCCACGGAACCTTGTATACGAACGCCGAATAGCACATGTATCAGCGGTACTAGAACTACAAAATCCGGCATGCAATGCCGGAAAATGCCTAGCGCATGCGCATTAACAGGCGAAGAGAAACATGCGGTTCAATAGACTACAATATCCATCATGCATTGCCGTTGCCATCCGGCGCCTATGACGTGCGCCGGAGACTACAAGGTCAAGGAACGGCCACAATTAGTATCAGTCTGAATAGATATTCTTTTTGTCAGTGACAAGGCGCGTATGTTGAACACTATAGACTACAAGGTCAGAGAGAGGCCTCTGTTAATATTGGCCTAAATAAATACTTAGACACCAAAGTATAATAAAAGACCCAGATAAGGCCATACCAATAGTTAATGGGTTAAAGATGTAAAAGGTAACTGCGAACACAAATATAAATATTCAGATTTTGTTAAATACTAATTCCAGATATGGCTTGTTTGTAGAAAATTTGAAACAATAATCAACATATAACCGTGTAGATTAGAAAATATAGATGACTTCTAAAATCATAATTGATAAAGATGAATATACATATCCATTAAGATGGAGCACTAAGGCACAACAATTTACATTGATATTAGATACATAAAACAGTATATTAAATAAATGGAGCAAAATACAGAAAATCATTTAAACCCATTGGTTTCAAGGTTTTAAGATTGAAAATCCAATGGGTTTCTCGTTGTAATAATTTACGGTCGAAATATCCCCCAAGTGGAGATGGTACAACAACCTCAATTACCGAAAAAGATAAAGCAAGTGGGTTATGGCAGTGAAAGGTATTCATATGGCGTGAGACAGGGGAGTCCCGTTTATGTATAATATCACCAATGTGTTCTAGGACTCGACGTCTCAGTTCACGTTTTGTCTTTCCAATATACATAGATGGACATGAACAGGAGCACTGATATATAACCCCTTTCGTCTTACAATTCGCATAACTATACATTTGAAAGATACGGCCCGTCGGTATACATCTGAAGGACTTAGAGACATCAATTAGCCCACAGGCCTTACAACTCCCACACCTATATGTCCCAACTGTTTTTGTGGTAAGCCAAGAAGGGGAAGGACGAGGAGGAGTATATAAGCTATGTATCAGTCGATCCCCAATGTTTCTCCCCCTTCTAAATGTAATTACAGGGGCTGGGTCAACAAATTGGGTCAATATGGGGTCCTGAGTAAGCAAAGGCCAAAAGCTCTTAATAAGAGAACGAATCTGAGAGGATGCAAGATCAAAAGTACCAATGATATGAGTTGTCTCAATATTACTATTGCGTAGGCGAGTTTGTAGAAATAAATTTCTATCAGTATCACATGCAAAAAGAGTATGCTTTGGTTAAGACCTTTTTGGGATAACCTCTTTCCAAAAATCTTGTTTTTAGTCTATCAGCTTCTTTTTTATAGAGCTGTATAGAGGAGCAGTTTCTACGTGTTCTAATATACTGGCCCTTCGGAATACCTTGTTTTAAAGGGCATGGATGGAAGCTCTCCCATTTAAGAAGACTGTTACCTGCTGTTGGCTTTCTATAGATAGTTGTTTGTAGGGTCCCATCAGTCGATTTTCTTATCAAAAGATCCAAAAACACTAGTTCATGGTCATTGATTTCAGACGTGAACTTCAGACCCACAGTGTTGATGTTGAGGCTCTCAATGAAGGAGAGAAAAACCTCTCTATCACCTGACCACAAAATGATGATGTCATCGATATAACGTCCCCAGAAAACAATGTTAGTAACAAAGTTTTGATGTGCTTCTGAAAAGACTATAGTACTCTCCCACCAGCCCAGGAACAAATTAGCGTATGTGGGGGCCACTGGGGTCCCCATAGCTGTGCCCCTGAGCTGGTGGTAGTACTTTCCATCAAAGGTGAAAAAGTTATGTGTTAAAATGAACTGTAAAAGTTTCAACACAAAAGCATTATGGGTCTGTAGGATAGCGCTCCTTGTGGCCAGGAAATATTCTACCGCTCCTAGACCCCTATCATGGGGGATGGAGCTGTAGAAAGCCTAACGTCAACACTGCATAGCCAAACGTCCTCCTCCACAGTCATACCATCTAGTTTTACTAGAAGATCTGTGGTGTCCCTGATATATGAGGGAAGGGAAGTGACGAAGGGGCGAAGTATTTGATCAACATAGAGACTTGCGTTTTGGGTCAAGTTGTTTATGCCCGAAATAATAGGTCTACATTTAAGGGGAACAACCCCTTTATGGACCTTAGGAAGGCCATAGAAGGTGGATATCTGAGGAAAGGCCGGAAGCAAAAAATTGTATTCATTCTGATCGATTACCTTTAGAGACAAAGCTTCATTGAGAATACTCTTGAGCTGGGATAGAAATCTTGCCGTTGCATTAGAGTCTAATAAACCATAACCTTGTTTGTCACGTAATATTTTGAGGCACATATTTTTATAGTCAAGATGATTGAGGATAACGATGTTCCCGCCTTTGTCGGCGGGTTTGATTGTAATAGACTTGTCCTGCTCAAGATTTTTAAGAGAAATATATTCATCTCTGGTAAGATTGAACCTCTTCTGGGTCAAAATCTCATTTGTGTGTATTTTCTCGATACCATCACACACCATCTTTACAAACATGTCTATATTATCATCAGAGACTGGAGGCATTTTGGTACTCTTAGGTCGACAGGAGGAAAAAGGGCCCATCGATCTATCTTTTTCATTGTCCTCCAGTAAACCTACCAAGGTTTGTATACCAGAGAGATCGGTGGAATCTACACCCAAAGATGAACACTGTCTCTTCTCATTTAATTTAAAAAACTTCTTCCATTTGAGCTTACGGGCAAACAAATGAATATCTCTAACCCAGCCAAAAAGGTTCATTTGGGTACAGGGCACGAATGAAAGACCATTGCTTAATACAGAAAATTCACCCACAGACAAAACTTTACCAGAAAGATTTATAATGTGCTTATTGAGGTTTGAGAGACCTGTCTGGCCTTTACTGGTAACTTCAGTCAATTGCCCGTCAGGATCCTCTCTAAAAAAGAAGGGGGTACAAGCTGAGCTGACGTGGAAGGAGACTGGTCGGATGTTATAGGAACTGATGCTGATGGTGGCAAAGTGGTAGAGGAGGAAGATGGACCAGAGGAGACCGATGAAGATGCCACTGTGTCTGCATTTGTGGGCTGCATACTTCTTTTTCTCCCACCTCCCCTCCGTGCTTGCTTGGGTGGCATCCATCGGGAGCGATTTTCCAAGGGAAAACGGGTTTGATAAGGAGACCTATTAAATGGACGATTTTGTGTGCGTCTGGATTCTGAATCAGAGTGATCTGTATCAGTGGAGGAAATATCTGTACCACTGTTGTTATTGGGAGATGGTCTATTTGAGGTCCAGACGCTATATGCCCTATTTTCCCTAAACTCAGCCAAGTCACGCACGAATTGATGGTGTTTTCTCTCTTTTAGGTGAGATGCAAATTTATCAATATTATTTTGGAGTTCCAACTCCTTCTGGTTAAACTCAGGCTCACTTTTTCGTGTGAGCACGGTTTCCACAATATCTTTTAAGGATCGATGTGTTCTCTCCAAGATATTCTTCTCCTCCTCCACCAGAATATTCATAAAGCGTAAGGAAGAGGAGGTAGCCTCCTGTTCCCAACGTCTCATTAATTCCGGGTTCCTGGATCTCAATGCTGGTACAATCGGGATCCTTAACCCTTTTGGAACTATGTTGTTTTTAATGTAGTTTTCTAATGATTTTAATTCCCACCAGGATTTGATGTATAAACGATATTTTGCATTTAGGTCCTTAAAAAGTTGGGACAAAGATAGATCACTTTTTTGAATACTGTTGTATTCTTTGTCAGAAAAGACTCCTTCCACCTCAGTCAGCCACTTATCACAACCAAAAGGTAAAGAATGTGCAATAGAAACTCAAATAACAAGATAATATTAGGAAAGAAAAAAGGAGGGTTCTACCTAACAGGAGAACAGCAGCATCAAAAAGAACAAACTCAACCGTGTACTCTACTCTAAACGCGATATCAAGGTGTAGAGGATCCTAAATACAATAGAATGAGGACCAGGGTATACCAATATAATATAACAGAAAAACAACTCAGGGTATAACACCTAAGAAAGAGGTATAAAAAATAAAACTTTTATTTGATAATTATAATAAAACCTAAAAGGGAAACTACCCTATGACGTACACTAAACAAATACTGCCTACCCAAAAAATGGAGAAGTCGCCCCGATAAGGGCGCCCCCACACCGGAACCTAAACTAACCCTATCCCTAACTACATCTACATACAGAAAAAACTCATACAAGACAAATAAAGTGCACAAAGTAAAAGTGTGCCGTCATCAATAACCAACAAATTATACAATACACATAGATGTTCCAAAATGATGTGAACTAATAATGCGTCACAGAAAGATGTTTAGTAACGCTCTATATTCCATACAATACACTTAGATGGTCTGATAATGCGTCACATAAAGATGTTTAGTAACGCTCTATATTCCAACGCGTTTCCCCCCTTAATGCTGGGGTTCATCAGGGAATAAGATTCAAATAACTAGTAACAATAAGGAACATCAAAGAAAAATCATATCAAACGGATGTAGACAATGGATTAAACTCACGTCCCTTATGATAATAGACAGGGCTGATGAGAAATAAACCGGGGTCCAAGATGAGAAGTAAATGGATCCCCGCTTTCCGATTACTGAGATAGGTCCAGGCAGTAACAAATTCCACAATTCACAAGCCAAACATATAGAAGATTCAATTAAGACAAATGAATATCAGCTGGAAGCTCACTTACCTCCCACGGAACCTTGTATACGAACGCCGAATAGCACATGTATCAGCGATACTAGAACTACAAAGTCCGGCATGCAATGCCGGAAAATGCCTAGCGCATGCGCACTAATAGGCGAAGAGAAACATGCGATTCAATAGACTACAATATCCGTCATGCATTGCCGTTGCCATCCGGCGCATGCGCGATAGCACCTATGACGTGCGCCGGAGACTACAAGGTCAAGGAACGGCCACAATTAGTATCAGTCTGAATAGATATTCTTTTTGTCAGTGACAAGGCGCGTGTGTTAAATACTATAGACTACAAGGTCAGAGAGAGGCCTCTGTTAATATTGGCCTAAATAAATGCTTAGACACCAAAGTACAATAAAAGACCCAGATAGGGCCATACCAATAGCTAATGGTTTAAAGATGTAAGAGGTAACTGCGAACACAAATATAAATATTCAGATTTTGTTAAATACTAATTCCAGATATGGCTTGTTTGTAGAAAATTTGAAATAATAATCAACATATAACCGTGTAGATTAGAAAATATAGATGACTTATAAAATCATAATTGATAAAGATGAATATACATATCCATTAAGATGGAGCACTAAGGCACAACAATTTACATTGATATTAGATAAATAAAACAGTATATTAAATAAATGGAGCAAAAGACAGAAAATCATTTAGACCCATTGGTTTCAAGGTTTTAAGATTGAAAATCCAATGGGTTTCTCGTTGTAGTAATTTACGGTCAAAATCTCCCCCACATGGAGATGGTACAACAACCTCAATTACCGAAAAAGATAAAGCAAGTGGGTTATGGCAGTGAAAGGTATTCATATGGCGTGAGACAGGGGAGTCCCGTTTATGTATAATATCACCAATGTGTTCTAGGACTCGACGTCTCAGTTCACGTTTTGTCTTTCCAATATACATAGATGGACATGAACAGGAGCACTGATATATAACCCCTTTCGTCTTACAATTCGCATAACTATACATTTGAAAGATACGGCCCGTCGGTATACATCTGAAGGACTTAGAGACATCAATTAGCCCACAGGCCTTACAACTCCCACACCTATATGTCCCAACTGTTTTTGTGGTAAGCCAAGAAGGGGAAGGACGAGGAGGAGTATATAAGCTATGTATCAGTCGATCCCCAATGTTTCTCCCCCTTCTAAATGTAATTACAGGGGCTGGATCAACAAATTGGGTCAATATGGGGTCCTGAGTAAGCAAAGGCCAAAAGCTCTTAATAAGAGAACGAATCTGAGAGGATGCAAGATCAAAAGTACCAATGATACGAGTTGTCTCAATATTACTATTGCGTAGGCGAGTTTGTAGAAATAAATTTCTATCAGTATCACGTGCAAAAGAGTATGCTTGGGTTAAGACCTTTTTGGGATAACCTCGTTCCAAAAATCTTGTTTTTAGTCTATCAGCTTCTTTTTTATAGAGCTGTATAGAGGAGCAGTTTCTACGTGTTCTAATATACTGGCCCTTCGGAATACCTTGTTTTAAAGGGCATGGATGGAAGCTCTCCCATTTAAGAAGACTGTTATCTGCTGTTGGCTTTCTATAGATGGTTGTTTCTAGGGTCCCATCAGTCGATTTTCTTATCAAAAGATCCAAAAACACTAGTTCATGGTCATTGATTTCAGACGTGAACTTCAGACCCACAGTGTTGACGTTGAGGCTCTCAATGAAGGAGAGAAAAACCTCTCTATCACCTGACCACAAAATGATGATGTCATCGATATAACGTCCCCAGGAAACAATGTTAGTAACAAAGTTTTGATGTGCTTCTGAAAAGACTATAGTACTCTCCCACCAGCCCAGGAACAAATTAGCGTATGTGGGGGCCACTGGGGTCCCCATGGCTGTGCCCCTGAGCTGGTGGTAGTACTTTCCATCAAAGGTGAAAAAGTTATGTGTTAAAATGAACTGTAAAAGTTTCAACACAAAAGCATTATGGGTCTGTAGGAAAGCGCTCCTTGTGGCCAGGAAATATTCTACCGCTCCTAAACCCCTATCATTGGGGATGGAGCTGTAGAGAACCTCAACGTCAACACTGCATAGCCAAACGTCCTCCTCCACAGTCATACCATCTAGTTTTACTAGAAGATCGTGGTGTCCCTAATATATGAGGGAAGGGAAGTAACGAAGGGGCGAAGTATTTGATCAACATAGAGACTTGCGTTTTGGGTCAAGTTGTTTATGCCTGAAATAATAGGTCTACATTTAAGGGGAACAACCCCTTTATGGACCTTAGGAAGGCCATAGAAGGTGGATATCTGAGGAAAGGCCGGAAGCAAAAAATTGTATTCATTCTGATCGATTACCTTTAGAGACAAAGCTTCATTGAGAATACTCTTGAGCAGGGATAGAAATCTTGCCGTTGGATTAGAGTCTAATAAACCATAACCTTGTTTGTCATGTAATATTTTGAGGCACATATTTTTATAGTCAAGATGATTGAGGATAACGATGTTCCCGCCTTTGTCGGCGGGTTTGATTATATTTTATATACTTCTTTCTTAGGTGTTATTCCCTGAGTTGTTTTTCTAGTCTTTATTACACTTGTATCCTTGAAGGTGTTTACTCAGTGGATGCTGTCACTTTGGTACACAATCACAGTTAGATGCTTTGACAAGGGCCTCACCACCCAATGGTCTATCTATCATGACACCCATGACCTTACTCATTTGTAGCTCCAAATACAATTCTTCTCTAGTACAGAGGTAGCTGTGTGACCCCCAGCACCTGGTGCCCAGTTACTCACTCCAGCAACTGAATGGTACTCCAGCCTCTCAATCACACACTAATGCTTGTATGCCAGTGGCAACAACACCATCCTATCCAAGCAATGGCACAAAATAGCACCAACCACTGTACAAAGCAATGGGCACACACAACCACCCTGACAGCATTCTGTGAAATTCCCCTAATCAAATGCCTTGTTGCAGGCCATTGCATCTCTGCCATGGATTTGCTGTGGATGTGTTGCCGTTTGTTCAGCCAATTTCAGGATTTGAGGATTAGCCCCGTTATTATTCAATAAGGCTACTCCTTGGCATTTTCATAAGTACCATGCTGCTAGTTTCCATAATGTTTTTTTTCCATCTCATAGACCAAAATGTTTGTGGAAATTTATCACAGCATGGGAAGGAAACACTATTCACTTGCCTGAGATTTGAATTGTCATCTGTGTGAAGCCTTGGGGTATGTTCACACAACGCATATGCTGGGCATACTTTGGCACATATTTGCACTGAAGTACACCCCACAAATATGGTAAAATCAATTAACAAGTACAGTACTCATTGAGTGCGTTGTTAAATGAATGATGACAGTGATTTTATAATTGCATTTCTTGGCGACGAATGTATGCCCGTAAAAAGAAGCTGCCTGTCACTTCTTTCGGGCTCTTAGGCACCTAGAAATAGATAACTATACGAAGCAGAGAGCTGCCTCGCATTGAAAGTATACGCTGGCCAGCACATACTTTCAGCAGCACTTCTGAAGGCGTATTGCGGCGCCTTCCTGTACCCACCGCAATACGCCGTCTGAACATACCCTTACAGTTCACAAATAGAGAGATCCCTAATATTGCTTTGTGAATGAGGTGTTAAGCTACTTGAAAAGATAATGTATCACACCAGTCAAATCCCAGAGTGGCAGTATTTGTTTCTCAGACAATCCTAATGAATTCCCCCCATTCCCCTATCTACTGTAGAAAAGACATATTGATATGTAACTAGGTATTAATGTAATTAATTTTTCTCAAGAATGTGTGTTTCCATAACCTGACATATATATTAATATATTACAGGGTATAACAAGTTAATAAAGCCACCGGCAATGGGCTTTTTGATCTCCATGAACAGACTTCACTTTCACCCGATGGATCCAAGAGAAAACAAATGAATAAAGCATTTAGTTAAAAGTAGATAACCAAATTGTATCCATATCCATTAAAATCCAGTTGAAAGCGTTTTTAATGCCTCTTACAATCTTTATCATAGCGCTCATCCAAAACACAATACCTGTTTTAAACAAGCAACATCCAATCCTGACAGAGCTTAGAGCCGTTGTCTAGAGAAGAAGAATTTATTTTCTATGGGATCAGGCTGTGGGAAAAAAAAATATTATACTCACCTACCTGTCCTCCTCTGCTCCAGGATCCGCTGTGCTGCACCTCCAGGTTCTCGTCCCGACTCACGGGAGAGTTTTGTGCTCTGAGAAGAAAAAGCAATATTCATGAGTTTAAACAAATAGCACCTTGGATGTGAATCTGACACAATACATAAATTATAACCATTATAAACAAAAAGATGACATATTAACTGTAGGTTGGCAAGAGGAAATACTGTTCCCTTTAAAATATATACAAAGAAAATTTCATAAGAAAATAATGTCTCAAAAAGGATTCTAGCAACAGGATCCTATGATCTTTTAGTAAGACATGATATCCTTTCTTAGATTTCAGACCCCCGGAAAAATAGGGCCACATGTATGAAAATCGTCTAGGCCTAAGATTTTATTTGTTTCCCATAACAACCAATCAAAGCTCCCCTTTCATTTTGTCAGAGCACTATCTGAAATGAAAGAGGAGCTCAGATTGATTGCTATGGGCACCATAGAAAATCTTAGACCAAGACAGTTTTTGTACTTGTCCCCCATGGTGTCTAAGTGGAATTTTCAATAATCTTTCTATTCACTAGGGAATACTTCTAATCACCTCCTTGAGATTTTTTTAACCTTTTTTGTTTATTGCAAATGCCTTCAAGCAGGTGATGAACCATCCATGACATATAATAAAATGTTTTGCTTCATATTGCAATCTTTTGGGTAAGAAAAGTAACAACACTTTAGCAAAATAGGCTGAACTGGATGGACGTCTGTCTTTTTTCGGTTTTACAAACTATGTAACTATGTAAGTTAATAACTAGTAGCATGCTTGAATTAAATAAACCAATTAAATTACAGCATATATTTAAAACAATGTGCTTTAATTATCAGGCTTCATGCTATAATAAAATAGGTTACCTCGCTAACACTGGGGCAAAAGATTGTAATGATACGTGTAGTTATATTACAGCTCAGCCCATTCACTTAAATAGGGACAATGTTGTGGTAAATATGCAAATCTTTAATAGGTTGTCTTGGCCTTCTATGGGGGTAATTGGGTACAGCTATTAATAGCAGCCACAATGTTCACCAACTTTACGTCTAAAGATAATAGATTGTCAGTAAATTAACATAACATGAATTTGTAAATCTCAGTCCACCCCTCTCCCCCATATGCGCACACACAGATACACACACTACCTATTAGCTCCAGAGTCTGCCAGTACAGTATTAACTGTAGTACAGGAGATTGGGTAGACCATTGCTAAAGGTCCTGTCTAGTAAGGAGACACAGTATCCGATTGTGCTGATCGTCAGATGTTATGGAATTGTGCGCTAAATTAATGTCGCTATCTCTAAAATGTTAAAGGGGTATTCAATCTCAATGATTAGCTCAAAAATGTAAATTAAAATAATGACAGATTATTCTAGAGATGATAGCGACGAATCGATTCTAACGAAGTGGGAATTCGTTTTTAGAATTTCAGGAAAACTTCGGTTCGTAACGGAAATCGAACTTTGGGTGATTCGCGGGAGGGAGGGAACGAACGTGTGCTTTACATGATAAAATGGCTGCGAGGACATGGCATTTACATGGTGGCAAAGCACTCAGGGAGGAGAAGGGCATAGGCCTGCATGAATGTGCAGAGATAAGCCAATCAGAGACGGCTGGTATTTCTAGTGACGTCACCGCATATATCAGACCGAGCGCGCGCTGGAGTCACCAACTCTCTCACTGTACTGACAGGGAAGGTGCTCGCTGCGGGGTGGATAGCCTTCTCTGAAGAACTGAATTTTACACAGCGATTTGTGTGGGGTGTCTCAAGCTGTCTCAGAGACTGTTTCTTTGAATGTTCTATTTCTGATTTTTTGGGGTATTGGATCTGAAATCCAGTGTGCGTGCCCACTGCCAGCTGCATATACATTCAATATCACAAGTGGGATCTAAGCAGTTCCTGTTGTATTCATGTAAAGAAACAGAGTTTTTACAATACAATACCACTTCATTTTGGCTGCTCATTTCTATTGCGCAATTTACATCCAGGGGTTACATTAATCGTTGTTTTGCTGGTGTGCTGTCAATAATAAACCGTCTTTTTCAACGCCAAATATCTATATTTTTTGGTAGCCTAATTCACAAGCAAAGGTTAATTACAATTTTATCTCTTGTTGTGTGGCGTAGAAAATACGCATTTGTAACACGCTACAAGCTACTAGTTTGTGGTGGGCTCAATTCTATTGCGCAATTTACATCCAGGGGTTAATAAGCGTTGTTTTGCTGGTGTGCTGAACAAAAATAACCGTCTTTTCAACGCCTAATACATATATTTTTTTGGTAGCCTAATTACAAGCAAATGTTACTTACAATTTTATCTCTTGTTGTGTGGCGTAGAAAATACACCAGTGTAACACGCTACAAAGCTATCCTAGTTGTGGTGGCTCAATTCTATTGCGCAATTTACATCAAGGGGTTAATTAAGCGTTGTTAGCTGCTAGGTGTGCTGACAAAAATAAACCGTCTTTTCAACGCCAAATATATATATATTTTTTTGGTAGCTAATTCACAAGGAAAAGGTTATTACAAATTTTATCTCTATGTTGTGTGCGTTAGAAAATTAAGCCATTGTAACACGCTACAAAGCTACTAGTTTGTGGTGGACTCAATTCTATTGCTCGCAATTACATTCAGGGGTTAATTAAGCGTTGTGTTTTGCTGCTGTGCTGACAAAAATAAAACCATCTTTTTCAAAACACCGAAATATATACAATTTTTCTTGTAGCATAATTCAAAGCGAAGGTTAATTAAGACTGTATGTGCTTTGTACATTAGTAAAACACCACAGTGCTTGTAAACGACCATACAAGTACATTTTTCCTGGCCATTTGTGGCGCGCAATTTTATCCAAGGTTACCCAAGCATTGTTACCTGGGTGTCATTTGGAGTCAAAACAGGGGTATATGTATCATATTACAGATAGCTTCATCAAAAGTGTCTGTACATTTATAGAACAAACAGTAGTCGACAGTGAGGTGGCAGGCTCTGCAACTGCGAGTGGCAGTGGCACAAACATTTCTGAAACGGGCCCAGGTCGCAGCACAGCAAGGGGACGTCGCAGCATGGGGTCACTCGGTGAGGGCCACAAACTGCCGCTTCATCTAGCGGCCCGTTTTGTGTTGTTCAAGCAACCCAAGGGTTCTTGATTGGTTGGACTAGGTCATCCTCTTCCTCCAGATGACATTGACCAACCCAGCAAGAGGTCGGTGGGAACCTCAGACACAACACTTAGTTGGGCATGGCCCGGGCGGGAGTCCAGCGGCCCCAACGTCCTCAGCCCGCTATGTCCCATCCAGTTTCCCTCAGCAAAGGGATCTTACTATGTGGTTCGGGCTCAGCGCCGCCTATATATAGCGAGGATGAACAAATTTGAGGAGGCAGTCAGCAGCTTACTTGGGACAGCGAAGAAATGGGGCCAATATCCCCAGTTTTGCAGTAGGCCGGCAAAGTATAGATGGGAGGAGTGGCATGGGGGTCATGTGGTGAGAGGTCAGCCTCGGGCTTACAAGACCGGTGATGAGGTCAGTAGTGACGATGAAACACAATAGCTGATGATGTAGCCGGACCGCCACGTGGAAGCGGGTTAAGCAAGGGCTTCATCATCTGTCAGGAGAACGAGGGCGTCAGCGTTGCGCGTTCAGGCAGCGCGCAGCCAGCAAGTGGGTTGTGTGGCCGTGTAGTCAGCAGGGAGCAGCAGTGGTGTGAGGTCCGGGAGCAAGCGGCACGGGGTAGAAAACCCGGCTTGGCAGGTCCAGACCAGTAGCGGCACAGGGGCTCGCGATCGGCTGCGGCGGCAGTAGTCACTCCTGTGCGGGAGCGTTGTCGGTTAAAAATCAGCATACTCGCGGTGTGGCAGTTCTTTGCTAGACACCGGAGGAGCCGAATATGGGTATATGTAGAATTGTGGGAGAAAGTGAAGCGTGGCCAGGGAGCTAACGTTTTGGCACAACGGCCCCTGCGCAACACATGCAGCGTCACCATCCGGTGGGCCTGGGAGAAAAACGTGGCTCAGATGTGGTGGTCCCTTCTGCCCGCATTGCAGCAGCAGACAGCGGCCAGTGGCAGCATGCATTTCAGCAGTCAAGGCGTCCACCACCCTCTGCAGAAGGCAAGCTGTTTCTCTTTGACATCACTCTCCCGGTCCAGGATGTCCTGTCCTCGCTACTAATGGCGCCAGCAGTCGTTCAGACACGCGATTGTAAAGAGACAAAACAGTATGCGTCAAACCCATCCTAAGTGCAGCAGGCTGGGACCGTGCTCCTGTCCAAGTGTTGGATACTGCAGTCCCTCCCTTTCCAAATGGTGGACTTGCACCATTCAGAAGAAGAACTAATGGCCTTGTGCCGAGCCGAGATGGAGAGTTCCAAGCCGTTAATTTTCTTTCAAAAGGCAGTACCAGCAACTTCATAACATATGTAGAACTGAATAGTGGGTCAGTCCTTGTGGAGCTTATCGGTTGTTCCAAGGTTCCACGGCACAGCGCGGAGTCCTGGAGCTGTAACTAGCGGTTAAGGGACAGTACATGTCCTTTACGGCCAACTGGGGTGGGAATGTGCTACCTGCCCAGGCACTCCAACAACTTGGACAGGAGACAGCGCTTATTTCTCTCCACGTTGTCAACTGCTGCTCCTGCGCCAATGTCCGCACCTCCTCCCTCCCCACCACCCCATCTCAGCATCCACAATGACTGCTCCATCATACCACATGTGTAGGGCACAGTCGGTGTCACGGCAGTTCTACACCCTAGCTTGCCTCGGCGAACGAAGTCACATCAGGGGGAGGAAATGCTCCGCGTCTCATGCTGCAGAAATCGATGGTGTGGCTTTCTCCGCGCCAACTGCAAAATCGAAAAACCATGGTGACGGGACAATGTGAGGACATGGTGTCCGCGCTGCACCGAGGCGGGATGGTCCATGCGCCCTGCATGGCGCACGGGGTGTTCAATTGGTTGTATAATAGGTTCCTGAAGTCTTCCAACCGATCTTCAGAAATCTCTGAAACAATGGCCAGGAAATGTGCATGCACTTTATCCATTCGTACAAAGCCAGAACACCCTCCTCGCTTTGCAGCGGCAGAACGCGCCTCACCCCAACACGCTCTGATATGCGATGTTTCACCCGCTGGAATTCCAGCCTGCACATGTTGGACCGACTGTTATAGAACAGAGAAAAGGCCATTAACGATTTTTTTTGATGATCCAGGCAGACAGGAAGTACTCCCCTTGTGGTAACTTGATAGTCAGCAAGTAGCAGTCAAATGCGTGGACACCTGCCGTTTGTTGAGGCCATTCGAGGAGCCACGTTATTTGTCTGTCGCCAGGACTACGGGGATGAATTAACGTCATTCCACTGTTAATGTCTGGAACAGATGTTGAAAAATATGTCTGGGCAGGGGCTGGAGATGTGGGAACTACATCTTACGTGGGCACATGAGTCCGGTGGGATGAAATGGAGGAGGAGGAGGGGAGGACATTGGAGCAGAAGCATTGTCTGGTGAATGAGTGGCATTTTCTACAGGTGACAAGAGTGGAGGAGCAGGAGCAGCTGGAGGAGGTGGATGGAGATGAGGAAGACGAGGCAGTGACTCCCCAAGCACCGTTGCAGTATAAGTGGAAAATGGAGGCAGGGGTGCCCCTCGGAGTCACTTGTGCAGATGTTCCCGGCAGATGACTTATTTGCCTGGGGGGGCCCTAAGTGACAGCGAATAGTCAGCATCGGAGAGGGATGATTCTGGGCTCTCCACCCTATTGGACCCTCGCATAACGGCTTCCAAAAATGGGAGCCTTAGTTTCCAGCTATTGAGAGGGAAGACAAACTCAAATACTATTGGGAGATCCACAGTAATCGTTGCCGCTGCCTATGGTGCGGGCATCGTCCTCTCTGACAGGTCTGAAACCGGGGGGTTCCTCAGCGCTCACGTACTACTGCCGCGGCTGCTGGGGGAAGGTGGGGGGTCGGAGCAGTACCAGCTCCGATCAGCAGAACCTAAGTCTCGGCAGTCACTAATGAAGCAGCTTCCTTCACCCGCCTAGTGAGGAGGGCAGTCACCAGACAGCAAGCAGCAGCAGGACAATGGAGGCATTCCTCTGAACAACAGGATTGTGGCCTACTTGGACAGCACTTGCCACCCCTAGTTAGAAGATCCGTGGACTACTGGGCAGCCAAACTGGATGTGTGGCCGCAACTTGCCGGTTTGAAGTGGAGCAAGCTGTACATGGCCCGCGGCAGTAGTGTGGCATCAGAGGCGGGTGTCGTTCAGTGCGGACGGGGGCCACTCGTTACCCCAAGGAGAAACCGCTTGTCCAAGGGAATGTTGAAACGACCTGACCTTTGTCAAGATGAATCAGGCGTGGATCGGCAAGGATTTCCACACACCAATGCGTTAGGCGTCAGTTCTGGGTTTCAATACTACCTGCCTCAGCCACTATTCTGATTGCCGCCACCGCATGATGCCCACATCTGCTGATAGTTTTCTCCATCTGCATACCACCGTCTATTACCAGGGACTGGTATGCCACCACTCAACACTCTGTCATTGTGCACTTATGTGCTCATGTGCTGCTGCTGTTGCTGTTGCAGTGACATCCACACTGTGTTCATTGTGCCACTCTGCGGCTGGTACTGTTTTGACACTCCAAGAATGTCATTGTGCCACTCTCTGACCTTTCATGCTGTTGCTCTTGTCATCACCTCCACTCTCTGTCATTGAGCCCCTCCTGGACCTCATGCTGCTGCCCGCCGTGGACCTCGTCTCATTCATTGTGCCGCTCTGTGGCCTAATACTATTTTGCCACATGCAGAATTTCATTGTGCCACTTCTGACCTCCTTGCTGCTGCTGTGTGACTTCTGTCGTGCCCTCCACACTGTGACATTGTGCCACTGTACTGACCTCCATGCTGCTGCCGTGGCTGCTGCCGTGCCTCCACACTGTGGCGACTCCTGTTTTTGCCACCTCCAGAATTTGTCATTCCCTGCTCTGTTATGACCTCATGTGCTGATGTGGCTGCTGCAGTTGACCCTCCAACTGTGTCATTGTGCCTCTGTCTGACCTTATGCTGCATGCTGTGCTCCTGCAGTGCCCTCCACTCATGTGTCATTGTACCAACATCTTTGCTACTTCCCTTTTTTGCCAGCTCCCTGAATTTGTTCATTTTTGCCACTGCCTGACTCTGCTGCTGACAACGAGACCTCCACACTGTTATCATTGTGCCACTCTGCGGCATGGTACTGTTTTGCCACTTCCAGTATTTCATTGTGCCCATGTCTAGACCTCATGCTGCCTTGTGGCTGCCGCCGTTCACCTCCACAACTCTGTCACTAAATGTTGCCCACCTGAGCTTTCAGTTTGTTTTTTTCCAGCTTTTGCTGCCATAGACTTATCAGGATACGTTCCTGCTTCAGTTTTTTGAGTCAGTTTTGCCCCCATAAGTGCCAGGGATTTTATAGAAATGAAGGCGATTCTAAGAGCGCGCTGTCCTGTGCGTTTATACTAAAACACAACATTGTATGACAGACCAAAACAAGCTTCCCTCTGCATATATTTAAGCATGGCACACAACGTTCTACCAGCTCCGCCAGGCTCTGGAGCAGCCTGGAATTAGCTGTTTTTTAACGTGATTCGTGCCGAAGTAATTCGACCGAAAAGAATTTTTGTCGGAAATTCGGCGAAGTTGACCGAACCGAATTTTTGAGAAATTCGCAATCTACTAATTATTACCATATATATTGCTGTTCTGATTTTGCATCATTTCAAAGAGAGCTGTTTTTTTTATCTGCTACTTGTTTATAGATGCTTTCTTAGGTACCGACCATCTATCTGTACTACCAGTCACCAGGATAGTGATATCACTATCTGCTATGTCTAACTAAGAGGAAGGGGAGCTTACTGAGAGAAACATTAACCCTTTCAAATTACTGGGAGAGCTCAGCAGTCTTATGCCCTGCTGTCAGGTCTACAGTGACATTGTTCTCTTGACATGTAAATACACAGATAACAGTTCAATTTGGCAGCATGTAAGATTTTTTTCTCTCACTAGGAGCTTCCTCTCATGACAAATACAGTTCTTCTAGCTCACATTTATAGACAAAAATCCTGCTTGGGCAGTGTCATTTTTTTTTTCAAAACTCCTCCATCACTGTCCCTCTAAGGCCATGTTCACACGGCTTATTTGGTCGCGGATTGGAGCCGTACTGCGCGCCGGATTTGCGCTTCAGTATGGCTCCAATCCGTTACTGTCATTACGGTAATCCACAGTTCTCATAGAGAACTGTGGATTCCGTCGCTCCTCCCCGCTCGGCGAATCCGCACGTTATTTACGGCGCGTACGCGGCGTAAATAATGCATAGTCTATGGGGCCGGCGGGCAGCTCCCCCGCCGCGCCCCAGGTCCCGCCCCTTATTCAAGCCGTATTGCGGGCAGGATCGTCCTGCAATCACGGCTTGAATAAGCCATGTGAACACGGCCTAACAGTCACAGCTAGGAATAGGAATTAGCAGAGCTGGAATGTCAGTCAGCTGTAGAATTTCCCACCACTTGCACAGGAAGTTGAAACTTCATGTAGTGGTGGAAGAGCAGCTTCTGTGAAACGAGCCTCTTTAATTCAACTAGTAAAACATGGAATTATGATTAGGGTGCTTTCACAAAATGTGGTTTTGATACGTTTTTTCAATTGCAGTACTGCACTGCAGTTAAATTGCCTTTATTACCAGCAAGTTTCTTTCAGTTATCCCAATTTTTTGGAAAGTTGTTTCAAGTTAGTAATCAATGACTGAGTTTAGAATCCACAAGACTTTAAACACAATATTTGAGTATCACTTGTAACAACTTTGCAAACAATTTAGATAAATTAAAGAAGCGTGCTGGTAATAAAAGCAATTAAAATGCAGTGCAGTATCCAGTGAATAAATGCACCAAAAACACACCAAAACAGTGTTAAAGCAACCTTAGTAACTGATGATATGCCTATTGCTGCAATCAAACTCCAGATGTGTTATATATTTGTTAATTAGATGTATTGTATCTCGTCATGTTTTTTTAAGAACTAGTGAGCAACAAATAGATGGTATAATCAGGGCCGTTCATAGGCTAAATTGCACTCAGGGCGGAGTGAAGAAATTTCTCCCCACACCACCAGCCGACCCTTAACATGTTGCACCAGGCTGCGACACAATGCATCACCATCAACCAGAGCCAGAATATACAAAAAGCTTTAACATAAAGTTCTATGTAAAATAATATAAGATGGTTATGCACACCATAGGGAGCATGGGTGCTCATGGAAAATATAATATAATATGGCAAGTAGAAAGGTATCCACAGCACACCATTTTTGGAGTAAATACTGTGTTTTTATTAACAATAATCCATGCTGTATAACTTAAGCTGCGTATAGATCCACAATATTGCACATAGGAGACATCAAAACTCAAGTGTCAAAGATAGGATGCCAAAGTGTGACATTTCGGTATTTACACCTTTTTCAAACACGACATCTGTAACATGTTAACAAAATGGATGAGAGAAGGTGCAATGTGGTCAATGGAAATAAGCAAAATGGTGCCGTCTCATTAGTCGTGGTCAGGGAAGAAGTAGGGTAACATAGGCTCATGTGGGGAACTGGAGGTGAGGAGCACAGTGTATAAGGTTTCTGAGGCGGCACCATTTTGCTTATTTTCATTGACCACATTGCACCTTCTCTCAACCATCTCAACCATTTTCTTAATATGTTACAGATGTCGTGTTTGAAAAAGGTGCAAATACCGAAATGTCACACTTTGGCATCCTATCTTTGACACCTGAGTTTTGATGTCTCCTATGTGCAATATTGCGGATCTATACTCAGCTTAAATTATGCAGCAGGGATTTTTTGTTATTAAAAACACAGTATTTACCCCAAAAGTGGTGTGCTGTGGATACTTTTCTATTTGCTATGCAAAATAATAGCCAGGCAATAACCAAATAACACTGCTACACAAAACCAGAATCACAAGGACAATATTACCAATAATCCCACTAAGACCATATATTGCCAGCACATAGGACAACATGTATGAATGTTGATGCTGACAGGCCAGTTCTAAATAACTTTAAAGGGGCTATCTCACTACATTGATTCATCTTACCTCGGTCCAGTTTTCCTGTTTCATTTTGAATTCAGTTGCGTGTTTACTGGCTTCTAATAGGCTGCAGTAGAAGCTAGGTCTGTAGCTATAGCAACCAGTATTGGCAGCCTACATGAGAGATTGAACAGGTCTGTGGCTTTAGCAACCTGAGGAGCTGATGCAGCCCATACAAGAGGGGATATCTAGGAATAGGTAGGACACTGTTAATGGACATATAGTGACTTGTTTTTGCAAGATTTTTAACATAAAAAGCAATCTTTGTAGTGAGACAACCCCTTTAAGGCAGTGTATAATGCACCAGAATGTATGAACTTCTTCTGCAGGTCATACATACAGGTGCAGTCTACTGACAACACGACAAGTCTGGCTCAGGCAGACTACCTTTAACCTTGTCTGGCTGTTTTAACTGTTATGCGCCTACGTTTGGTGTCAAAGAATCATAAATGCGTCTAATTTTATGAATGTGGTACGATACGCCCCTAGAACGCCCCAAAACTTTGGCGCATTACAAAGTGTCGCGCAGGCGCTTATCACGCCAAAGTTTGGAGTGCAACTGTTCATACACCTATAGAACTACTATAGGTCTACTAAAGCTTTTTGAAGCCAGATAACTGGTACAGCCCTGTTCTTACATGTTACCCATAATGACCAAATAATACCATCACACAATGACCACATATCAAATAAAAAAATGGCTGAATAATACACAATACCATGACTGAATATAAACCATTATACTACAATCAATATTACAACCATAAAGTGGTAGATACCAGTTGTACACAGGCTCTGCATGCATAAGTAGTTACAGTAAAGTTACATCCCGTGACTCACAAGAGACGTCTTTGAAGAGTTGTTCTTTTCTTTGAGTTGTTCTATTTTCCTTTTTCTTCTCCATCTGTCCCAGACTGCCATGATGTCTTTTCCCAGCCACAACTCCCTACTGTAGAAATTACAAAACAAATATCTTAGACTTCTCACTCTTCAAGCACTTCCCTACCAATTCCTACCTCTGTATAAACTCCCCATGTATAGCGCCCCAAATGGTAATAACGACCCCTTTGTGCCTCTAACAGTAAAAGTGCCCCCAAATGGCTATTGGGTTCCCTTTATGCACCAAGTCTTGTTTTGTACAACCCAAGCAGTTGAATCCTCCCAAAATAGTATGTGGGTACACCTCCAAACTAGGTAGGCAGATAGGGAAACCATTTTTAGGTAGGTAGTCCTCAATTCAGTAATTAGATAGATATATAGTGCCCCATTAGGTAGGTAGATTTATAGGTCCCCCAATAGGTAGGTATCTAGGTCTCCTATTAAGTATTTAGCTAGTTATAAAGGCCTCCGCACGAAGTAGGAGTATAGGTCCCTAGTATGTAGTTATATAGGCCCCCTGTAGTTAGGCACTTGTTGGTAGAAATATAGACCTCCCAGTCGGTAAGTAGGTATAGAGGTCCTCCAGTTGGTATGTACTGTGTATAAGCCTCTAGTAGGTAGGTATATAAACCCCCCTGTAGGTCGATATATGCCTCCTATAGGTAGACATAAGCCCCCTCAGTTATATGCCCTCTGTATGTAATAATCGAATATATGCCCCCTGTAGCTAATAATATAATATATGCCCCCTGTAGGTAATAAAATAATAAATGCCCCCTGTAGGTAAAAATAGAATATATGCCCCCTGTTGGTAAAAATTGAATAAATGCTCCCTGAAGGTAATAATATATGCCCCCTTTAGCTAATAATAGAATATATACCCCTTACAGGTCATAATATATGCCCCCTGTATGTAATAATAGAATATATGCCTCCTGTAGGTAATAATATATGCCCACTGTAGGTAATAATATATTCCCCCTGTAGGTAATAATAGAATATATGCCTCCAGGAGTTAATAATATATGCACCCTGTAGCTAATAATAGAATATATGTCCCCTGTAGGTAATAATATATGCCCCTGTAGCTAATAATAGAATATATGCCCCCTGTAGGTAATAATACATACCCCTGTAGGTAAAAATAGAATATATGCCCCCTGTAGCTAATGCTATGTGTAGAGTAAGAAAATTAAAAAAGATATACTCACCCTTCCATGGTCTGAGCCTCTGGCTCTAGGACATGGTGACTGCCCACCTTGCCCACCCCTAGGAACGGCCCTGGAAACAATTCCATTACATCAGTTTACTTTTGACCCAGTAGTTTGAATACGGAATACATAAGCTGACATTCCAGATTTTTCATGAAAAGATAACAGAATACAGAATAAATCTCAAAAACATTTTGATATAATTTGTTGTGTATGATAATTTTTAAAGTGAAAAAGACATAACAAGAATATAAATACGCATGGAAAGAGTGTGGACTTGCATATTCCAAAAAGTACTAAAATGCAAGAAATAGTGTTCAGTGTTCAGTGATGGTGGAAAAGACTAAAGAATCAATCTCAAGTAGAACTTTTTTTTAACCATAGCACCCAAGCCAAAAAGGATTTAGACCATGAACCCTTATGCAGTGCCAACATCCTCTCAAACTGACAATTAGTGGAAATTATGTCAATAATTTCCAAGATATTTGGAAGAGTACTTGGTTTCCTTTTGCAAGCAATGACCAAGCATGCGGTATGTAAGTTATGACAAGTCAAGTTTCTATGCTTTGGGATTATTCAATCTATCCCTAGTAATAATAAAGAGAACTGTGGTGATTTAGGTCATGTGGTTCCATTCATGTTTGTTATTAGTGTGTTGACGCAATGATTTTCAATTGTTTCTATTGGTGTTTTTTATATTCAGCATATTGATAACATGCACTTTTTTCCAGGGTTTTTTAAGTCTTAGGATATGTTCACACGGCTTAATTGCGGGACGTAATTACGCCCCGCAATTACGCCGTGTGGACGGGGGCGGGAGCGGGGGAGTGAGCGGGGGGCCGGCACTTTCCGACCCATTGACTTGAATTGCCAGCGGCGCGTATACGCCGCTAGTAATTCACATGTCAATTATCTCCCAGGGCGGCGGATTCGCCGGGCGGGGCGAGGAGACGTAATCCATAGTTCTCTATGAGAACTGTGAATTACCGTAATGAATGGGCCGTTTTCGGCCCGTAATTGGCGCACTTCGGCGCGTAATTACGGACCGAAATACGGCCCATTTTAAGCCGTGTGAACATGCCTTTACAAGGAATCTTATGGAATAATAACAACATAACTAGAGCAAGGTGTGTTTTGGAATAAATTGAATAAAACACCAAAAACATAAACAAAATAATATTGTTTGTATTATGTTTAATATGTAACTATAGACTTTCAGATAACATCTGGCTACAGCATTTACAAAAAAAGCCTTTACTAAGTTGAATTATTATGGACCTAGTTTATAGTTCATGTACCTCTGTTTATACGCTGTTTACCGGCCATGTTTTTATTTCTGGCACAGTGCGTTACTAAGTTCCTTTGCACAGTTTCCTGATAACATTGCCTAGTGATGCCCTTGTGTTATGGTTATGTTATGGCTGGCATTTATTACTTTTTATATCTATTATTTATTATTAATATGAATTTTGTGATGCTCGTATTTATTATTTACTACTTTAAAAGTGTTTTGGCTTACTTTTATTTTTTACATCATAAATACATTTTTTTATATAACAATCCTCACTAATTTTTGTGATCCCTATATTGTGGCATATGTTTCCTTGGTTTTGTTATATTTTTAGTTTTTTAACCATTTTTAGTGGTTGTGACATACTTATTTACTGCATTAATTCTTGTCATCATATTTTCATTTGTATATTGCCTCAAGTTCTAGTTCTTTTGGTTTTTACCTGGCAAGCTCCTGGACTCTGCCTTTGCCCACTACTCTCCTGTATGGTGCTTCCTAATCTCCTGTCCTGTGTTTTCACCTTCGTCTATGCCACCTGATTTTAAGTAATCAAGAAACAAATTTGTGCGTGCAGTGATAATTATATTATATATCTTTATCAATTCAAATCTTGAATCATTGGATACATTGTTACTGTGAGGCAAAATAGAAGAGGACAAATATAAACAAAATGAGATATGGCAGTGGAGAAAATGACAGTGAATATAGGAAAATGTGGGATAGCATAGAGAAAGAGGAGGAATGATAGTGTATGGCAGGGGAACTAAGAGAAAGGAAAAAATAACGGAGAAAGAATGGAACATTGGAATGATGTGGAGTTATATGAAAATGTTGACGAGAAAAAGAAAAAATAGAAGGAGTTAAGAAAAATGGATGTAAAAATAGGAACACAGAAGAAGAAAGACAGAAAAGGGTGGTAATGATGGGAGGAGAATAGAGGAATAACCAGATCCTTACTGATGGGGAACCAGGTAGGCGGCTAAGAGTAACATAAGGAATAAATGGATTTATTCATTCATGTACATGCCTCTTGGTGCGTTGCCTTTGCTTATAACTATGCCTACTGATTTTGTCCTCATCTATGTCAACGCCTGCCGGACTGGTTCGCATGCCTTCCGCAGTGTCCATGCCTGTTGCATCCAGTTAGTAACTAGAGATCAATCTGGAGCCTATGCCCTGATGTTCCACTCCTTGAGATTTTGTGCCTTGTCTGATGAGCATCAAGCTGGTTAAAGCGCAATTATCCATTTCATTTGTTTGGAGACATCTATGGCCCTGAACTGTAACTTGCTTTTTTAGTGTTTAATTCATCAATAAACATCACAGAAATGGGAAAGTTATGCCATGCTTTTTGTTGTTAAGAATTTCAGCTATTCACAATGAATATGGAAATGAACACAGCCAAGCCCAGGTTTAAACTTGACTTATGGGTCCAATAATATGCAGTTCAATAAGGAAGGGCAGAAAACATCCAAGGTTATATGGAAGGGATCTCATGATGTTTTCATGTAGCAAGTGTTTCCATCTATATTGTAATTGTTTATTTCAGCCTGTGCTTCAAACTTAAGTCCTATAATTAGGTAGCTGAAAGCCTCAATAAAAATCATCTGAGTCATCCTGGTGTGACTTAACGGGATTCCAAGGTACATCAAAAAATGATAGGCCATATATATGAGATTTGATTCTCAGCACATCCGCAGATCAGCTTTTTGAAGGGGCTACAGTGGGTGCCCCCTTCTCTGTTCACCCAGAGATGGCTCTGAACGTTTAGTAACAACTTTGCCTATTACAGCTCAATTGTACTCAATTAAATCAAATGAATGTGTACTGAGCTACACTATCATTAAGGCCTTGTCCCCACAGCACAGTTTTCAGCTGTCTGCAAACCTGCTGACAAACCTTAAAATGGACGTCTGTGGAGAACCCACGCAGCGGTCCCCACTACATGTGTTTCCTGCCCGGGGGATTATCAGACCGCCGGCGGTCCGAAAAACATAGAACATGTTCATTCTACCGTCCGGTTTTCAGGCGGAATATGAATATGTCTATGCGAAGGAGGAGGGCTGTGTGCACGACCCAAAAACAGTACAAATACCGATCGGATAAACCACAGCTGTCAAACTGGCGGCCCTCCAGCTTTTGGGAAACTACAACGCCTATCATGCATTTGTATAATCTATGACAGTGGGCATGATGGGAGTTGTAGTTTCCCAACAGCTGGAGGGCCGCCAGTTTGACACCCCTGGGATAAACCAACCGATATTTGTACTGTGTTGAGGGGATGCGCCCTACTACTGCTGGATTTGTATCTCTGCTTGACAATGAAGGGGTTGCAGCATCTGGAACGCCGTGACCCCTTCAAATGGCTGAGATTTAAAAAAAAAAAAAATTATATACAGGAATATAAACTAGCACTTAGAAATAGCACACCAAATATTGTCTTGTTACCCTATCCATATAGATATGTACACCAAACCCAGAATATCAGACATGAAATCTGAAATTATATATATATACTGTATATATATATAGTATATATAATATATTATTTCATAATATATATATATATATTTAATTATATATATAATATATATATACTACACTCACCGGCCTCACTTTATTAGGTTAACTTGTCCACTGCGCACGTTAATACCACTTAATTTCTAATCAGCAATCACATGGCGGCACACTCAGTGCATTTAAGCATTGTAGACATGGTCAAGACAATATCCTGCCAGTCAAACCGAGCATCGTATGGGGAAGATAAGGTGATTTGTGTGCCTTGGAACGTGCATGGTTGTTGGTGGCCAGAAGGGCTGTGGTCTGAGTATTTCAGGAAACTGCTGATCTCCTGGTATTTTTCACGCACAACACCTCTCTAGGGTTTACAGAGAAATGGTCGAAAAGAAGAACAAACTATCCAGTGAGTCGGGCCAGTCCTGTGGGCGGAAATGCCTTGATTGATGCTCAAGAGGTCAATGGAGAATGGGCAGATGGTTCAGAGCTGAAGAAAGGCACAAACAGTGACTCAAATAGCCACGTTAAAACCAAGGTAGGCAGATGAAGAGCATATCTGAACGCACAGTAAGGCGAACTTTGAGGCTGATGGGCTACAGCAGCAGAAGACCAAGGGTCTGCTCCATCCTTTCTGCTTGAAAGAACAGGAAAACTGAGGCTCCACATTTGCCCTAAGCTCATGACTTAGGACAGTTAGAGATTGGCAAAAAGTTGGCCTGGTCTGAATGAGTCTCGATGGCTGCGACTACGGATGGTAGGGTCAGAAGGATAGTTTGGCTGTCAACAACATGGAAAGCATGGATCCATCCTGCCTTGTATGAACGGTTCAGGCTGGTTGGTGGTGGACTGTTCTTGGTGTGGGGAATATTTTCTTGGCATCTTTGGGCCCTTGGTCACCAAATTGTGATCGTCTGCAACACCTTGTTGAATCTATGCACGAAGGAATTGAGGCAGTCTGAAGGCCAAAAAGGGGGTCCAAACCGTTAACTAGCTATGGTAGTACCTAATAAAGTGGCTGTGAGTGTATAGAATATATATATATATATATATACTATACATATATACATATATTTTATAATACTATAATTTATATATATACTATTTATATATATATATATATACTACTTATAAAAAAAACAAATTTTTTAAAACATAACAAATATTTCACAAAAGTGAGTACAACCCTTATATTTTGGAAAATATTTTTATTATATCTCTACATGGGACAACATTGAAGATATGAAACTTGATAAATTCAATATGACACTGAGGATATGACACTGAAGATATGCTGCAAATAGTGCAACCACCATTAGAGATGGGAGCCCAGATCTACTTGCTGCATGCAGTTGAGGAGGGAGAAATGGTGGCATTCATGACCAGTGAGCTTCTGAGTGATTGTCCTTAAGGCACTGTGCTCCTGGCCCGTACAGTCACTAAGCAAGCAGCAAATATCCATCTTAGTGTGCTTTTGCCTATATATAAATATCTACTAGTAGATACTCTGTCACAGGATAGTTCCTGTAATAGGAAATGCATCCACATAAGGACAGGGTTCTTATCCCAGAACAACAACTACAGTCCACATATATAAATATCCATCAACTACACTGCTAAATGCAGGTCAGAAGACACAGTGGAATGAGTTTGGATGCAGTGTCTTCCTTCACCCTTCCTTCCCACTTAGTACCATATTATGCTGTTCCTTCCTGTACAGTGCATTAATAAGTGCATTGATTAGGATGCTGTGAGTGCTCTCCACTACATTGTTGAGTGGGTGGCATGGCATTGTTCTCCCTCAATCCCCAATCCTGGCTGGAGAGTGTGTGCCACAGTGTCATCTATGGTCTAAACAATTAGGTGTCAAGTATCCCTCTATTGGTAGAGCTCTTGCCTCTCTGCATATAGTCAATAACCAGTGATGTAACTATAGGGATCCCATTGGTGGCACTTGTTAAAAAGCCCCTAAGCAGTGGCATGGGGATGGGCACAAGACCCTCTTTCCACAGGTGGACAACCCTTGTAATGATCATGCACAGCACCGCTCTGCCCAATCATAGGGAACACTACCTAGCTTTACAACCACAGCTGAATGGTCCTCTGTATCCTCTCTACACTTATTTGTATGATCAGTTCAGAGAGGAAACATGTTTACAACTGGGAAAACGCTGGTGCCTGGAGGCAAAGGTAATGACAAGAACTCAGGTATGTAGCATTAACCCTTTTACTACAATTCCCCAAGATCCCTTCCATTAACCCTTTCACATCCCTACACCACTAGGGGTGCTTACATTAACCCTTCTTCTGCACTAAAGAAGGAATCCTTACAATAACCCCTTCACTGCCCAAGACTATAAGGGATATTTAGATTAACACTTTAATTGTCCTACACCACCAAGGGCTATCTTTACAATAACCCTTTCACTGCTCTAGACCACCAGGTATTTAACATTAACACTTCCATTGCCCTTCCGTTAACTACTTCCCTGACACAACAAGAATTCTTACATGAAACAGGTTGTCCAATTTAATTAAAATTAAGTAATAGGCTACAAGTGCCAAATAAAACTGTTACAGCCCATGATGCGGTCTGTGACCCTGTCCTCAGGCACTCCCCATGCATGATTCCTGGCTCAATCCACCGGCCACCACCTCCTGGCTTTGGTCCTCTGTATGGCGGCAGTTCTCTTTAAGATTTTTAAAGCGCATGCGCCCTTAATTTCCAATCATCTTCCACCTTGCCCTTTATTACTTTGTCTCCCCCTGTTTTCCCTGCCACTTTATTGGTGTTTGTGAGGAGTTTAGTAGGAGAGAGTTGCTTTTGATTGTTAGTTTGTGTACAGACCTTTCCTGCCACTTACTGGGATGTTGCACTGCCATCGCCCTAAACCTTTTGCTGTTCTGACCTTGCATCTTGCTGCGATTATATCCACAAAATTGCACCCCCGCTGCACCCCACCACAAGCAAGTCATGTCAGGGATATTGACCTGGTAGCCTCCTGCCATTGCAGGTCCAACCTCCCTTGCGGCGGGCTCTGATGAATATTGAGATTTACTTAGACTCCCTGATGTGCTTTATACCACCTCTTGTGTTGGTCCTGTGAATCCACCTCCTGTCCTGACAGTACACAGTGACCCAACAAAGCCAACGTACTGATCAGCTGGTCGCCATGATGCAGAACATGGCTGCATGTCTGCCTTCATCCATGCCTTCATCTCCATCAGAGACAACTACATCTGCAGTTGTTCCTACTTCTCTGACTGGACCCACGTTGTACCTGTTCTTCCCGCCACGCTATGTCAACAACCTGAAAACATGCAGAGGCTTCTTCTGTCAATGCTCCATACACATGCAGATAATGGCCCACCAGTTTCCCACCGAACGTGCCAAGGGGGCATTTGTGGCGAGCCTCCTGTCTGGCGAAACCATGGCCTGGGTAACTCTTCTTAAGGACGGGGAGACCTCTTGACAGCCAATATCCAGGTGTTTCTACAGGTGTTCCACAATGTCTTCAAGGAACCAGGACATGCATCTTCTGCTTCTGCAGCTCTGTTTAGCCTGCATCAGGGTGACTCCACTGAGGGTCAATACGTGGTTCAATTCTGCACACTCTCCTCAGAGCTTGAGAGGAACAACAAGGCCCCTGTATTTAGCTTCTGGCAAGGCCAGAATGAGCTAGCGGGTCATGACCTGCCATCTTACCTGGATGAACTTATTTGCTTAACCACCCGTATCGGCACACGGTTTGCTGAGAGACAGCAAGAATTCTGTATGCAACGCAAAACTACTTTACACATTAACTACCATAACTCGCACCAGTGTTTCAAAGGCCGCCACTTCCTCAACAAATTGATCATCGGACAAAACCAAGCAAGTGTATAGAGCCCACCTAAGTATGGAAGAATGAACCCATCATCTCCAGCAGCACCTCTGCTTCTATTGCAGTAGCTCTGAGCATTTCATTAAGGACTTCCAGCTGCGTCCGGGAAACTCACACACCTAGGCTTTGTGGGAGAGGTATCCCTAGATGTGAACACTACCTCTCCACATCTGACAATACCGGTCCCTCTCACTACGTTGTCTGGTACCACATTTCAAGTTTCAGCTTTCTTAGATTCTGGTTCAGAGGAAAATTTTGTGGACACTTCGCTGGTGGCCAAGTTTTGTCTCCCAGTGGTCCGTCATGACAAACCATTATTAATTTCCTCCATCAATGGGGAATACCTCAGTGACTCCATTCGGTTTCACACAGAGCCTCTGACATTTCAAGTGGGGGCGTAACATAGAGAAATAATGGTATTCCATATGCTGCCTCGTTCCTCCTCTGAAGTCTCTCTGTGTCTTCCTTAGCTACAATGTCCCACCCCCATTCTCAACTGGCAAACGGGCGAAGTCACACGTTGTGGAAAAGACTGCCATTCATGCTGTCTTATAGCACCTCGACAAATGCATGCTCTTTATGCTCACTCCCCTCTGAGCTGTGTGAAACAGGCAGCCTGCGCTCCTCTCTGCTCCTCTCCTAGTGACAGCTCTAATGTAAAGTATCTGGACAATTACTGAGTCTCTTTAGCTCCCAGATTAATTCCCCCCACCCATATAACAAACCCTTATATGCTCTGCAATTTCCACCCATTTAACACAACCTTATACACTGCCCCCACACCAATATAACACAGCCTTATACACTTTGCTCCCCCACCCATATAACATACCCTTATATATTCAGCTCCCCCATTCAAATAACACACCCTTTTAAACTCTGCTTCCCCCACCCATATAACACACCCTTTACACATGCTCCTCCCACAATATTAGAATCACCTTATACACTCTGCTTGAGAGAAAAGGGAGGAGCAGGGTGCATTTCTCACATTTGTTTCCACATTTCAGGCTGTATTTACAACTGTTTACACCAATGCAGATGTTCTAGTTACAAGGATTGCTTGTGAAACTTGGGAGGAAACTGATACACACTGCCCCCAGGCAGGGAAACTGACATTTAGGAGGTCGGAGATCTGTGCTCCACCCCTCCATGTCACACAAAAAAGAAGTTGATTTGGGGAGGGAGCAGAAACAGGGAGGGAGTGATTTCCCCCATGGGGAAAAGACACCCCTACGGGGAAGGACAGACTGTTCCCCGGATTTGAAAATAAGCCAGTGAAAAAGTTCAGATAAATGCAAAAGTCTGTTGTGAGAAAACCCCTTGAATTTCTTGCTGAATTACTGAACTGCAGAGAAGAAAGCTAAAGCCAATTCACTTTCGGGCGCCCTTGATCATGGCCTGCAAGCCCTTTCGGGCCCTTGTTTTTAAAGCGTTCCTTCTATTTGGGCAATCTTCCAAGTTGGCCAGAATCCAAGCACTCGAAAGATCCTCTTGTTAATTGAGCAGCACTATATGTGGCCTACACTTTCCCAGGATGTCAGGAATTTTGTGTCCGCCTGTCCTACTTGTGCCCATAATAAGGCTCCAGTAGGACCTGGGCTCACGCACCTAATCGAATGGAAGGGTTTTGGTCGAAGGAAATATTTGGAAATCCTTTCACAAGTTTTTTAAAATTTCTTAGCAACCAAAAAAAGGGGGTTTTATTACTTCAAAAAACAATTAGGCTGTCACATCCATATTTTGAAAAACGAAGATAGGTGCACAAGAAAAGGCAATACAACATCTAAATACAAATACGTGGGCCAAAAAAAACAATGAAAATCAGGGATATAGAAAAATTGGAAATGAATGCTAAAAAAATATAAAAAAACCTGGGATTCTTATTTACGTTTTTTGATCAAAGATTGTATTAAGCTCACCCCCAATAGCGTCAGGGGATCCCAGTACAGGGGAGTCCCTAACCTGAACATTTACCCCCTAGGAGCCATTTGACTACAACTCTCAGGGAGTGATTTGGAAAAAACACTGAATTTCCTGCATAGTTTAAAAGGGTAGGCGGAGTGCAGCAAACCAATGGGCCCATTCCTCAAATAGACTTCAAAAAAACAATTAGCGTGCCACCATATATTTTAAAAAGGGAACATAGGTTTCACAGAAAGGCAATACAAACTAAAACAAAAAACGTGGCAAACAAAAAAAATAAGGAAAAAATAAGGGATATAGGAATATTGGAAATGCTTTTTCTGCTAAGGAAAATATAAAAAACCTGGATTTTTAGTTTATTTTTTTTTTTTAAAATTGTATTAAGACACCCCCCAATAGCGTCAAGGGGGTCCCATACAGGTGGTCCCTAACGGAACATGTTCCCCTAGGGGTCCCCCTTAAAACTAAACATTAGGAAACCGCTACTGAATTTCCTGCACTATTTTAAAAAAAGGTAGGCGGGTGCAGCAAGCCAATAGGCGCCATTCCTCAAATAGACTTCAAAAAACAATTAGGCTTGCACCCCAAATTTTGAAAAAAGGAAGCAAGGTTCACACGATTCCCAGTGAGGTAAAAAGTTTTAGTGTTGGGACCACCTGTCTGGGATTCCTTGAGCATTGGGAGGTGAGCTTTAAAACAATCTTTGACAAAAACGTAACAAGAATCCCAGTTTTTTATATTTTTTCCTTTGCGTAATCATTTTCCAAAATTCCAAACCTTATTTTCACTTAGTTTTTAGTGTGCCACTGATATTTGTATTAGATATTAGGGGTTACTGTCATGTCCCATGCTGAAGTCCATGTCCCGGTCCGCAGGGGAGCCCGTGCACTGGTGTCCCGGCACTCACCTGTCCCCGCTCCTGCTCCATCCTCTTTCCCGGGCCAGCATGCGCATTTCTGCAAAAAAAAAAAAGTACCAAAAAAAACCGCATAAAAAATGCACTATGGGAAAGGATTAGAGTGAAAGGGAATGAAACAAGTGTTAAAATTCAAAGATCAAGAAGTTAAATAAGTAAAATAACAACTTTAGCTCTGCTACATCTGAACTCAATTCTTTTAATAATAGTACTTTTAGTGCAATTACCTGAAGAGAACACACAGATAATGATGTGGTAATCAGTGCTGTTCTGGAAAACGCCCAACCTGTGTGGCCATCTAAATAGCAGGTGTAAGGTACTCAAATAGTTAAAATATTTTGTTTCCTGCTTTCGGTCCTGTTTAGCTAGCTTGCTCTGAATTAACTGTGTCTCTTTTCACACTTCTCCAGAGTCACACATACAGGTATGTGCTCCTAACTGTATTATAATCCCAGATTTTATGAGTTGTCCTAAATTACTGGTTTTTTAGGAGCTTTCTCTGAATTGCACATATTTAGTCAATTTCATCTCTTTACATTCATCTCAACATACTAGGTGGGATTATTTTATATATTTATCGGTTTAGGTGGGACAATATTACTCTTGTAAATATCTAAATCTATAAATAACAATACAGATCAATGAACTAGGAGAATCCTCTCTATTTCTTAGGATGTTTTATACAAAACACAAGTGGGTTACTGCAACCGTTCTGTATTATTATTTATTTCATTTGCTATTTTCATGATATAGAATCCTCAATTATTTCAGAAATAACTTTACATGTATCATTGTCTCCATATTACACAAAGTATGTGTTGTGTTGCATTTCCATGAACTTTTATTACCTTTATTCTAATTTGCCGTTAGGAGTGGGGCTAAAACTATAAGAAAATATGCATCAAAATGCCAGTTTTTTCTTCTCAAACACAATTTTATATATTTTTTTTATTTTTAAAAAGCATTTTTAGTGGTGTTTTGTATTATATTATATAATATTAGTTATTGTGCATTTTTTCTGGTATTTTTCAAATCCTTTAGAGAAGCTTATAGGACAAAACACATTACACGAATCATGCTGTATTTTAACATAATCTCTACTTATCCAAAAATTTAAAGGTATATTATTTAGTGAAATTTATATTTTAATGCACATTGGCTAATAAAGAGGGAACAAAAATCCATGAAAAACGGTAAAGAAATTATTTTTGTGAAAATGCAATGGGAAACCAGTTTATGAAGTGCTCTAGACCAGAATTAATAACAGGTATATTCACACACCTTTTTCAGCGTTTATATGCTTGTAAGACTCCAGATGAATTGCATTTTTATTTTAACATGATAGTTACATGAAATACACACACACACACACACACACACACATACGGTATATTACATTTTATTCTAAAATTAAGAAATTACTGTATTTATATCATAAATTTGTTGACATTAGACTAATAATAATATATTTTACATAATCAATATGTTAAAATTAAGTGCATTCATTACATATTATGTCTAGCTATACATTATTCTCATGCGGACTTTAGTATGTAAATTACTCTGTTAGATGTAATTGCAATAAACCTATTCTAACTGTATCTGATATAAATCAGTCCTGTAGCTTGTCTTGCTACATGTAAATAGATAACAAGAGATAAGATGTAATCTTTTATTATTATACTAGCTTTTGGCAATAAAAATACAATTTATTCTAATCATATGAAAGTGCAGTAAATTCCAGGTGGTTGTATTTGTGAGAAAAACATAACATTAAACAAAAAGACAATACCATGAAGGAAAGCCGTGACAGAATGATAGAGAAGGAGAGACGACCTTTCCTCTGAGTTCTTAATGTCTTCAATGAAAGGAGGTAGAAGCTGTTCATCAGGATGAGGCAGTTTGACTGGAGTGGTGGGGTCGGAAACCAGATTGCAACTATTTCAAGTGATTTTGGTGAGAGGTGGGAAGCCAGTTCTAGGTAGACATGCTGTTTAAAAAATGTCGAGACAGGGAGCAGTCTGATGCAGCAGTTGCTGGAGGAAAGGGAAAGGTTGAGAAAAAGTTTTTTTAAAGGGGTTTTGCCACAAAACAATATCCCTTTCTGAGGATGACTGGTAGCCAGCTACATGCCAGCCTCAGAGAATGGGGAGATGGTATACCTTACAAAGCTGTCTCTGCTCTAAAAATAGCTGAACAAGTGTGCTCAACTGTATTCGAAATTCCCATAGACATGGATAGAAGAGAGCTGCGCAAGCACGGCCATCCCTCCATTTACTAAGGCTGATTCGTAGTGAGCTACAAGCTGGCCTCAGAAACGGGATAATGCTTTATGGCAAAACTCCTTTCAGGATGGGTGTGATTGATCAGTAAATGGGTTAGGGCTTGGATAAACACAGAAGTAAGGTTAGGGGTGACGCATACAGGTAAATGAGGTGATTTACAAAGTAGGGTGAGGAGATCTCATTAGTAATAATGGAAAAGCCAATTATGGAAGAAGAGCACTGAGAACATATTTCATCCATCGGACATTAAGAGCCTCATGTATGAAAACTGTCGAGGTCTAAGGCCGTGTTCAGATGGCTTATTCAAGCCGTAATTGCGAGCCGGATTGCGCTCGCAATTCCGGCTTGAATAAACGGGGGGGCGGGGGGGGCGGGCGGGGGCGCACGCCGGCCCCATAGATTTACATTATCCACGGCGCGTATTGTGCCTGGATAATGTGCAAAGGGGGTCTTTTCCCCGCCCGGTGGATTCGCCGAGCGGGGAGGAGCGACGGAATCCACTGTTCTCTATGGAAACTGTGGATTACCGTAATTACTGCGACGGATTGGAGCCGTTGTGCAGTGCAAATCCGGGTGCGTAGGCTCCCAAATTTGCGGCGAAATAAAGCCCTGTGAATGGCCCCTAAGGGGTGTTCACAAGGTTTTCCCGACGGATTTTGTGTGCCGTATTGAGCGCACAAATCCGCCGTGAATTAAGGGGCGGGCGGGGGGGCGAGGGCCGGAGCGCGGGGGGGCGCCGTCCCGGCCCCTTAGACAATGGCATTGTTTTCGGCAAAATGGGGTAAAAATGTGTCATGTCACTAAATCTTTGGGCGGGGAAAATTTGGGGGGGGGGAAAAAGGAGGACGGGGGGGGGGGGGGGGAAACAAAAAAACCCCGTTCTCTATGAGAGCAGTGGATTACCGTAATGACCCCGACGATTGGCGCCCATTGAAGCGCAAATCCGGGGCGGAAAACGGCGCCAATCCGTCGGCAAAAAAAAGCCCTGTGAACGGGGCCTAAAAATTTCTTGTTTTCCCCTAGCAAAAAAGATTAGGGCTCCCTTTCATTTCATATAGTGCTGTGATAAAAATGAAGGGGTAGTTCTGATTGGTTGCTATGGGCAACAAAGACAGTCTTAGAACAGGACAGCTTTCATACATGTCCCCTTAAATGTTCCATTGAAATGACATTGGGATATCATAATTTGGTAATTATGTTTTCCTTTAGAACTGAAGGTAATGAAACTAAGTCATCATAATCAATAACAAAAATTTGAATTAAAAAAAAATTTTTTGCTCTTCTGTACATCTGAATCATTCCTTTGGGAATAGTATTCAAAAGAGTGAAAATTTTTACCTAAGGAAAACACACTAGATAATTGTATGGTAATCAGTGTTGTTCTGGAAAATGCCCCAACCTGTGCGGTCAGCTAAATGGCAGATGTAAAAGGTATCGATAGTTTTAAAAAATATTAAAAGTTTCCAGGTTGCTGCTTTTGATCCTGTTAGTTACTCACTTTCTGAATAACTGTTTTCACTAATTTATTTTCCAGTGTCAATTACAGGTTTATGTGCTTTTCCTAACGCATTATAACCCCCAGATTTCATCACAATTTTTGGATAATCCTATTTTTGAGTAGCCCCCAATTATGTTTTTTAAAGGAACTTTCAAAGGATTGCGCAATTTTAGCCATTTCATCTTTTTAACTTCATTCAACTTTTACTAGGCTGGATTATTTTATATATTATTCAGTTTAGGTGGGACAGTATTACTCTTGTCAATATCTAAATCTATAAATAACAACAATACAGATCAATGAACAAAGCGTGTCCTCTCTATTTGCTAGGTGTTTTTTTAAAATAGTTAAAGGGGTTAAAATTGCCCCTTTTCATTTGCTTTTTTCAAAAAATATATAATCTTCATTTTTAAAAAACTTTTTTTATTATAGTTCCGTTTACATAAATTGTGTGTTATATTGCATTTCCATATACTCGTATTATCTTTAATCTAACTTGCTGTTAGGATCGGGGCTTTTTCTCATCATTCTATTCTTGGTATAGAAAACTGCAATAAAATATGCATATAGAAATGCCAGTTTTCTTTTTTTAAACACAACATGTTTTTTATAGCATTTTTAAATTGAAAAAGTTGTGGGTTTGGTTTTTATTTTCTTCGAAAATTGGTGGGAGGGCAAAATTTGGCGTCAACAAATGAAAATGGTCCTCCTGCCGACAAAACGGTTTTCCGGCTGTTGTGGGGTTTAGGGGGGGGGAATTTTTCTTTGGGACCTCTTTTTTGGGGCCCAATTGAATCGTGAACAAATTGTGGAATCTTGCCACAAAGAATTGAGGCAGGGTTTTTGAAGGGAAAAAGGGGGTAACCCGTCAGTGGTTCCATTAAAAATGGGTAGTATTCTCTATATGTACACACACATATATTACATATTGTTCTAAAGTTAAGGGATTACTGTATTTATATGTTCAAATTATGAATTTTTTTGGGGCAAATTAGGTAAAATTTAATTTTTCAAATCATTATATGTTTTGAAAACAAATGCCCTTCACTACATACCTTATGTGGTATAAATTAAATCTATACAGATTTTAGTATGCATATTCCCTGTTAGCTGTAATTGTAATAAACCTATTCTAACTGTATCTGATATAAAGCAGTTCTGTAGCGCGTCTTGTTTTATATAAATAGATAACAAGAGATAAGACGTAAACTATTATGTTTTTAGTTCTTGACAATTAAAATGCTTGTTAAACTAAATGCTATAAAAGTCTCATGATTATTCTTCATATTAAAGTGCTGTAAAGTCAAGAATATTGTTCTTATGAGAAAAAACATAAGAACAAAAGGAGAAGACCAAGAAACATGAATGAAAGTAGTGATAGACTGATAGAGAAGGAGAGACGACCTTCCCTGTCAGTTCTTACTGTCTTCAAAGGATGGAGGTAATAGGTGAGAGTAGAAGCGTTTTTTATCCCGATGAGGTGATGGAGTTGGAAATGAGGTTGTAGCTGGTTGAAAAGTGATTTTGATGAGAGGTGGGAAGTCAGTTCTAGGTAGACATACTGTTTGAGGAATATCGAGACAGGGAGTAGTGAGATGTAGCAGTTGCTGGACCAAAGGGACTGGTTGAGGAATGGCTTCTTAAAGAGGTTTTGCCACAAAGCAATTCTTGCTACAAGCTGGTCTCAGAGATTGGGGAGATGACCGCACTTATGCAGTTCTCCCTGTTCTGAATATAGCTGAGCAAGTGTGATTGGCTATGTTCGGAACTCTCATAAACATGAATGGGGGCGCGCCATGTGCTAGCATGGCCATCTCCCCATTTACTGAGGCCATATTGTAGTGAGCTACGAGCCGGGCTTAGAAAAGGGATTATGCTTTGTGGAAAAACCCCTTTAAGGATGGGTGTGATGGATGAGTAAATGGGTTAAGGCTGGGATAAACACAGTAGTAAGGGTGGGAACAATGCATACGGTAAATGAAGTGATTTGGAATATAGGGTGGAGAGGTCTCATTAGTAATAATGGAAAAGCCGATTATGGAAGAAGAGCACGGAGCAATTGTGGGGTTGTAGGGCCAATACATCATAATTTAGTATAAAAAGAATTGTATATTAGCCTTAGCATTAGTGAAGCATTAAAGTAGCATTTATCAAGAGAAATTACTCAGAAAATTATAGGAGCAACTGACAGCTATGCTTTCTCAACAAAAATATATGAAAATATATTTAAGCAATTATAATCTCATTATTTATTACCAAGCTTCCATACACAAATTATTGTCTACCCAAATTTAAGTGCCTTAGGTCTAATATCATCTATGTCAGTGACATCATTCTGCTCATGACAAATGTTTTTACACTGATTACTGTTCCTGCCCCAGGACTGATCAAACATGTACATAACATTTGGTACAGTTGGGAATATGCCAATATATGTAATATTCAGGATTCTTTCATTCAATGCTGATTTTTTCTTCACAACATGTTGATATATGCAACCCAGTCTAACAGATATCACATTTGGAGCACATTAATAAAAAAGAGTAATGTTTGGGAAGTAATAGCATGTGGACGTTTCTGTGGGTAACTGCAAATTTAACCCTTATCTGCTGCGTAACATTAAGTTAAAAATGGTTGAGTGGGAGAATAGAAGATATACTTTACTACCCTAATTGGTCACTTCTTTGGGTGTTGGCGAGCTGGTTACCACTGGAGAGCAATAGTGACTCACACATTTCGATGAAACATAATGGAGTAAAAACACTCAGAACATGTTTATTTTATACTGAGGCAGGTACATGAAATCACATGATTAATAACAAAATTCCATCAACCTATAATAGTACTAAAACTTATCTTATAATTTAACCATTTACCAACATACGATGTTACCCATGTGCCAAGGTAAGGAAGGGGTTTTCAAAAATTTTCATATGGGTACGTTATATAGACCATGCAGACTCAAATGGATCCTGCTTGATCGGCGCATGGAACTAGCTGTATACTACAGCTGGTTTTATGCACTGTTGGCCATGACTGGAGCTGGCTCCGGTCACTGCCGATTAACCTCTTAGATGTCGCGGTCAAAGGAAGCAACTAAAGGAACCCTGCGATCGTGAGGTGCCAATGGCTTTTATGACAACCCGGAAGCCTAACAAAGACCTCTGGGTTGCCTGTGATGTCACCACGCCCGGCCATAGCGTAGAGTAATGTAACTACTAGGTAACTATTGTAGCAGCGATCTAACAAATCACCAAGTCAAGTCCATAAGGGGGACAATTGCAATAATGTCATTTATACTGCATAGCGACTGCTGTAAAAAAATAAAAATAAAAAACACTACCAGGATTGCTGTATTTTCTTCAACCTGCCTTCCAAAAAACAGATTAAAAAGCGATCAAAAAGTAATTTCTTTCCCCTTCAAAATGGTACCAATGAAAACATCAAATCTTCCCGCAAAAACCAGCTATACACAGCTCTCAAACTTTTTCGAATAAATGTGTTTTTTCATTGTGTAGCAGCAGTAAAACATCAAATAAAAATAAAAACACTACAAGGATTGCTGTATTTTGCTCATCCCGCCTCACAAAATCTTTGATAAAAAGAGATCAAAGCATAATATGAATCCCAGAATGGTACCAATGGAAATGCCAACTGCAAGAAACAAGCCCTTAATTAGCTCCAAAATAAAAATAAAAAAAGTTATGGCCGTCAGACTATGATGACATAAATACGCAATTTTTTAAAAAGCATTAATATTGTGTAAAAGTAGCAAAACATTAAAAAAACTGTATAGAATTGATATTGTTTTAATTGTACCGACCTGCATAGTAAAGTGATTCTGTCCTTTAAACTGCATGGTGAACACTGCAAAAATTAAATCGACAAAACAATTGCAGAGTTGCTGTTTTTTTTCCACATTCTCATGGCCCAATGCACAATACACCCCAAGATGAGTTCTCTGTGGGGTATTGATTCCAAAATGGGGTGATTGTTCTGGTACTTTGGGGGCTGCTCAGATGTGGTATGGCACCCACCAAATTCTGCCCTCCAAAAGCCAAATACCACTCCCTCCCTTGTAAGCCCTGCCATGCACCCAAAAAGCTAAGTAAAGTTCTTGTTCTAGTTCGATACGCCATTTTCAGTTTTATTTTCCGCAGCCTTCTGCACTTTTGGTGGCCATCCAATCACCTTTCTGCACTTTTGCTGACCATCCAATCAGTGCAGAGCACAGAGAAGTGTCAAAAACATCATTGCTGAGGTGTAGGGCCCTCATTGGTTGCTAAAATTACGTGACCATGTTAAATATATTTCACTGTATTGCCTTGTGAACGCCATTTCCAGCTCACTCTCTGTACTGTACAGACTGCTCTTAGTTAGATAGCATTTTCCTCTCCATAGACAGCAATAGTTAAGGAGTTTGGTATTGCTGGCTGCATCTTTCCGACACCCAGAAGCTGTTATTTGGCAACATTTGCAGGCTCACATAACGCCTAACTCTCATATAAATGGATATATATATATTATACGGAGTGCTTGGATTTGCTAAAACGTACTCAGTGCCCAAAAGTACATTTTATTCAGTTTTGGGGGGTCATTAATTGTATAACACACCGTCTCCAAATCTCCTATGTGTCAATGGGACTTTTGGGCCCCCTCAGGATGCAGGGCCCTGTAGCAGCTGCTACCACTGCACCTCCTATAGCTACGCCCCTGCTTGCAAGCTGTCCTCATCTTTTCAGTTAGCCATTGAAAGGAATGAAGTATTTTAGCCTCTAATTTTTTTATGTCACTCTTAGAGCCAAATTTTCTTCACTAAGTTGTTCCACGTATCCAGTTTACTGTTATGGATGCTAATTCCAGCTTCTCCTCACCTGTATAGGTATAAAAATTAACCAGAACACCTTCTACCATTGATTTTAATGGGGTTCGAGTTCTAGTTCGAATAGAACCTCAAATCGAACACACTAAAGAATGGAACTAGAACTTTTTACTGCTCGCTCATCTCTATATTCTAACACTAAAAAAAATCTGTGCTGTTTGTTTTTATGCCGTTTTAATGCTACAATAAAGGTTTAAATTTTATGGATGGCGTCACAACCTCACCTAAATTTTGTATAGATGTTCATAAATCTCTTTATATGTCTAAATTTTAACCACATCTCTTAACTTCAGGTAACCATTTATTTTGAAGGTCAAACTATACAGTTACATAGAGAAAATAATTGATGCAGATGTGCTGAATTTAATGACACATTTAGTGGACATTTCTCTTGAAATTTATTCACCTATTGCATAAGCGAAAACTCTTCTCATCAATCTGTTAGTGAGATCAGAAGCTTCAAAGTTACTTATAATGAAAACAAGAAATACTTGAACATGATTCACAGGCAGTGCTACAGGTATAGATTTAAAGAACGTACAAAATGGTGTGACTATAAGCCTGGTATATATGAGAACACACTTTAACAGGAGTGTTCCCACAAAGCCACTACCTTTTATAGGTCGGCTCATAGCCACAAGCCAACCGTGTTAATGAAGTAGGAGAGCAGTGCTTGTAGTCGTCATCCCCATTTGTTTCTATGAGAGTTCCAAATATAGCCGAGCAGGTGTGCAAACACTACCCTCCTCATTCTATAACACAGTCGGCTCGTAACTAACTCTAAACCGATCTGTAATAAGGAAGTGAATTTGTGGGAATACCTTTTTATCTGTGCTGGAAGGTGTTCCTTAACACAAGGTACCGTCCAATTATAGCATGGTGATTGACCCCCTTGTAACTGCTAGTATTGAAATTAGATCCTTTGTGATGCCATGTTCTGTAGTGGTTTCACTTTTAGAAAGTCTATGTTACAAAAAAAGGTTAATAAAAAAAAATGTATGCTCATTATGCTCCGACTGTTGTCGTGTAGCATAAAATTGTTATGGCACCTGTACAAATAGAAGTTTGTGCTGCCAGGCTGATTTCGCGAGGCAGTGTTGGCTGTGTGGTTTGTGCAGAGGGCATATTGAAATCACGTGGCACAAACCGTGGGGTGTATCGATACCCTATAATGCTTGACTGCAGTTAACCGATTCCTCTTAATAAAATTTAGAGCAGTCAATTAAATGATATCTTAATTCACTAGCAAATATCAGCAGTGAATAAAGGGTCCAACGTGGATAAACTTTTCGGGTACTGATTTTATATAAGGGCACATTTTATACATGGGCTCGTGGAGTTTTTTCAGTATAAAAATGTATATAGGTTTCCTCCCTGAGAAGCATTACTTTTTAGGATACAATATGGAGTCCTATGGGGGGTAAATAATAAAGCCATTACAAAGTCATCTGCATAGATTGCTTTGGTTGTTCAAACAAATTACAGAAGCAAATATGCCATGGTTTTGTAAAACTACAACTCTTTTGCCATAATTTGGCAAAAAACCCACACAACTCACAATTGCCTTGTGCACCATGTATATTAACATAACATTTTTCTCTCAAGGTTTTATTGGGTAAAATAAGTCCTATTTAAATTTTTCCTTTGTGTGAAGCCACACGAGCATGTAGCTGCATAGGGCAAAACCATACCCAGTTTACCTACAGTTCACATAACTATTTCAGAGGTTCTTTGCTTTGGACAAGACCTATTTGCTAAATGAATTTATTTACAATAAACTGCTCACAGAATGCCCCCTATACTGGAATCCCAGCACTCAGCCATAATCAGCAGGGAAACCTGACAGGAAGTTTTCAGTTTGACGCTAACACACGAGCAATCAAAGATATGTAATGCATTGTAGACCAAGCCCATGTCAAAAATCAATTATATCTTTTGTTATGCATATTAGTAGTTTTATTACATCATTTTAAATTTTTATATATATATATATTATATATATATATATTATGTATACCTATTTATTGTACATATGTAAGTGGATGATGGTTACCGTGCACTTTTAATGGCATACTGGTGCTTTAAGCACTGTTAGCACAATATTCTTCAACCAGTGAGGAAGATTTTCAGAGTGTTCCAACATAAGGAGTCGCCTGCACACTAGCCGGCAGTGGAGCAGAGGCAGGTAAAGGGCCAGTGACACCTGGCATGAAAGAGAAGAAGACTGCTCACAGAAACAGAGAGACTAAGAAGAAGAGATAAAGAAGTAAACAGAAAAAGCAACACAGAGAGTGACATTATGGGAAACTATCCAGACAGTAAGGACAAGAAAGCCTGAGTAGATATATGCTGAGTATAGCATTTCTAGATTATCTTAGAATCTTAGGCCTTATTGCTGACGTGAGCCTGGCATCTGAGTGCAGCAAGTGAACCCTCTATGGTTGAAAGGCAATTGCAGAAGAGAAGTGTTTCCTACTGCAAGCAAGGAATATGTCTACTATAATTTATGAAATTATTATGGGATGTTCTAAAGATAAGCATTGTGAGTAAAGCCATCTAAGACCACAATAGGCTGTGTCTCTGTGGTTCCTCTCCGTCGATGCACTACTGATTCCAGCACACCACTGTTAGGCACATAGCATCAGCACACTGCATACCTATGACCTTGGTGCTCTTTCCTTTGGAACCTTACATAGGTCTGCATAGGTCCTCCAGTTTGAGAGCCACTCTTCTTAACCATTTCTTATTTTGAACATGAGATGAGATTCCTTAACAGGAGCCCTATCTTTTAACTCAGAATTCCCTAAAACAGTATATGGGAAGGGAATTTCAAAACTGGACAATCACTATAAAATGGTTTCGCCATGAAGGCATTTCATTCTAGGTGTGACCCAGCAAGCTTGACATTACCATGCCTTTAGCCACAGTTCACTGTAGTTATAGAAAATTATGTAAAGGACTCTGAGTAGCTACAATGTTGCTGAGTAGTTAACACTTTTGCCTTCCAACATAGGGGTCCTAGGTTCAAATCCCTGCAGGAGCCAACATTTTATTTTTTTTCTCAATGCACATACCTAATTGAGGGCTCTTTTAATTTATTTGCACTGCTTGACTAATTACTAAGAAGTACAGTGGACAGGAGTAGAAAGACAGCACTTGGGGTCCAATACTCGCTCAGCAGTGAGTGTGTGTGATTACTAGTGGAGTAAAGAGACTGACAATAGCGGCTTGAGAGGAAAGGTGATATCTGATAATGTGTGGCCAGGACTGAGTAGCTCTTATCACTGGTTGTATCCCCTGGAGACAAGTTGTACATTATGGATTACACATGTAGAAGCTAATACAAAATGTTACAAAATTGTAATCATGATAAATGTTGAAAATGTTAATTATTTATTTATCAAGTTTCCCATGTCAATTATACTTAGTGGCAAAACCCCTTTAACAAATAAATTTTACTGGCTGTGTAGTTTTGCCAGTAAAACTTTACTTGTACTGTCATGCAGCTGTTTACCAACTATAAGGTATAAACCATGCCCACTGATAGACATTTGTGGCTTCAACCCTCCAAAGGCTACAGCACTAGAATCAGCTATTGGTCTGGCCACTGAGTAATCAATTGTTTCCTTCACAGTCATCAGTGGGTAGTGGGAGCCATGCTGGATGTCAGGGGTATCTCCTCTATCAGTCGAATGTACCCAAGAAGGATATAAAAAAGGGTTGACAACATAATACACAGATGAAGCAGTTATTGTTAAAGGGCTTGTCTCGTTCCAGCATTCGGCAGCCTTTTATGCTGGTTGCCAAGCAGAGCTTGTGAAATGGAGGGGCATGTTTCTCTTCCCAGCAGAGAGTATCTGCACGCTCTGCAGACACACCCCACAGTGTGAATGTGATGATTCATTCTGTGTGAGCTGGGGGAAGGGAGAGGTTCTCAGCTGTCCAGAACCAAGGCTATGTGCACACAGCAAGTGACAAAATGCCATCAAAATACGATGACATTTCAGTAATCATTGGAAGTGAAAAGCTAAGTGTAACTCAGTGTATATCTAAATTTCTCGCTCTCTCTACATACTTTGTAACTAAAATGGGCATTTGACATTCAAGACTCTGGGAAAGATGTGTGAGTTTTTTTCTCTCTCTCTCTCTCACATAGGGATGTATCCTGAAGATTATTACACCTCTGGCCTCTACAGATTTGTAGAACAAAACGATATGCTTTATCTGTTTGTGTTTACATGGGACTGCACATTTGTTTCACAAGTGGTTTATGTGGGACTGCACATCTGTCTCACAAAAGTATTTTTTATGTGGGACTGCACAATACAGCTGTGTTCTCTCGCTGTTTGTGATTTACGTGGGACTGCTTATCCGAATCACAAAAGTGATTTACGTGGGACTGCACATTACAGTTATGTTCTCTTCCTGTGATTTACGTGGGACTGTACATCTGTGTCGCAAAAGTGATTTATGCTGGACTGAACACCTGTGTCGCAAAAGTGTTTTACATAGGACTGTATAGTACATCTGTGTTCTCTCTCTGTTTGTATTTTACGTGGGACTGCACATCCCAGTCACAAAAGTGATTTATGTGGAACTGCATGCACAGTATAGCTGCACTCTGTTTGTGCTTTAAATGGGACTGCACATTTGTGTCACAAAAGTGATTTATGTGGGACTGCACAGTATAGCTGTTATTTCTCTCTCTGTGTTACAAGTGATTTTCATGGGACTGCGCATATGAGGCACAAAAGTGATTTACGTGGGACTGCATAATACAGCTGTGTTCCCTGTCTGTGCTTTACATGAGACTGCCATTTGTGTCACAAAAGCAATTTACGTGGGACTGCACATTATAGCTGCACTCTGTCTATGTTTTACATGGGACTGCACATTTGTGTCACAAAAGTTATTCACCTCTCTCTCTCTCTCCAACCCTGCACTATCCTAATTGAAAGTGGTATCTGCGCTCCCGTCTGTGTCCTGTGAACTGCATGCACATCCTGTGCACACTTCGGTCCGCAACCTGGGCGGGACATGCCGCTCACTGTGCCAGCTTGAGTCCAACATGAGTTTAAAGTGCCAAGTGGTGATCCTGAGTAGATAGCATAAAAAGTCCATTAGGAATGTCTGGCTGACAGGGAGCTAAGCACACACCTGTATGCAATGTTTCAGAGACTGCTCTGACCTCTTTCTCAAGCAAGTGCAGAGTGAGTGCTGCGGTGCCTATATAGGCCATTATCTAACGATAGAAAAGCAAGTAACGCTTGGTGCTTATAGCATTCAAAGCATAAGTCCAATGGTCAGTATTTCTCCAGGGTTTCGTCCAAATAAACTTCTTCAGGGGTAGAGCAAGAACAGCTTCTTGTTAGTAGCTCTCCTCTTTGGCTCAAGGAAGGGAGTCCCAAGCAATGGACCCTGCTCTATGACATCTATATGTACTAATAGAGTATAAGAAAAGGGGTTGACAAGATGAGAAATAAAGTTCTTTGCTGAATCAAGATGAGATAACGGTTTTACATACATAAATAGCTGAAGCAATAATCTTTAAAATTAAATTAAAACTTAGATGAACGTTTAATTGACATAAATCTATTCTGTTGTTTTTTCCAATAGGTATGATACTTGTTAAATCGGTTCTATCTCCAGTTACAAGCTCTTCTACGGATTCTGCTTACATAAATGGAGCATCAAGCAAAGACCCTGACATTAAAGAAATCTTTTATGATTTTCATGACACAGTTGCTCCTTTCATCCTTTTTATTTTCACTTTATAACTATGGACATAAATCAAAGTCAACCAACAATTTTTCATATACAAGTATCCAACAGGAACCAGATAACCGTACCAGGATCATTCTTGTTTGGACTTGGCCATTTGGTTATCAATTTCCACTAAATCAATGCCCACCATACAGTAATATTTCTGGATGCTTTTACACAGCTAATAGAACGTTGTATTCTTCTGCAGACGCAGTTGTTCTGCATCACAGAGATGTATGTAATTCCCCTAAACAGTTACCTCAGATGCCAAGACCACCAAATCAGTACTGGGTATGGTTTAACTTAGAGTCTCCATCACATACCCCAAACTTGCATTTTTTTGATAATCGCATCAACCTCACAATGTCTTACAGAGCTGACTCTGATATTTTCTCACCATATGGTTGGCTAGAGCCAAATCAACCAGAAGAAAACTTCACCATTCCTGCAAAGACCAAGCTGGTAGCCTGGGCAATCAGTAACTGGAACCCAGGATCTAGAAGAGTGCGCTTTTATCAAGAGCTAAAGAAATATCTATCTGTAGACATATATGGAAGGCAGCATATGCCGCTGTCAAGAGACGATCATGAATCAACACTCTCCAAGTACAAGTTTTATCTTTCCTTTGAGAACTCAATTCATGAAGATTATATTACAGAGAAACTCTGGAAGAATTCATTGAAGTTTGGGTCTGTGCCAATTGTAATGGGTCCTACTCGTAAAAACTATGAGCGTTTTATTCCAAAAGACTCTTTTATTCATGTTGACGACTTCTCTACAGCAAAAGAACTCGCTAAATACATCTTGAAACTAGACAGTGATGAGGCAGCTTACCAAAAATATTTTGAATGGAGGTCTAGACTTCACTCATTTGCAGATACTAATTATGAAACTCACTATTGCAGAGTATGTAAAGCACTAAAAGAAGCTCCTGCACACAAAACGATTGCAAAACTTGGAGCATGGTACAAATGATTATAGGAGTTGTTTTTTTCTTTTTAATCCCTTACTGACATGGACATACTGTTACGTTTTATTGTTGGTAAGGCTTTATGTAGTTGGCTTATTCAGTAAGTCTGCTACATAGGAGGTTGGTGTTGGCTGCTAATAGCAGCTGACACTTGTCGTTAACAGCAGGAGAGAGAGCCGGCTCCGTTCACTGCTGTTGAACCCTTTAGATGGCATGGCATTGCATGAGTGGTATCTAAATAACTGAAAAACGGTGCCATGCATCGATCCCCCTCAAGCACCAAAGTGACAAGATCACAGGGAGTCGATCTGTTACCATGGCAGCTGGAAACCTAATGAAGGCTTCCATAGTCACCATGCCCAAAGCAGGAAGTAATAGAACCACTATATTGGTACAACCTTCAGATTTGTTTATATAATGCAAAAGGGTGTACAGATGATCAAGGCCCCTAGTGGTCAAGTACTGTAGAGGGAATCAATGTTTTTTGTGTAAAATTTTTTTTTAAAACTATTTAAAGTATAAAAGAAAATTAGGATAAATTTAAAGTTCAAATCACCCACTCTCCCCGCCTACTTTACAGATAAAAAAATAAAAGTTACACATATTTGGTATCATCATATTCACAAAAGTCTGATCTATTAAGATATAACATCATTTATCCCTTACGTTGAACACTGTAGGAGAAAACTAAATTCCAAGAAGCCAAAATTCAGTTTTTTTAGTCCTTTCAGGTCAGAAACTGGTGTAATCCTGTTCCCTAGATGTATGAGCAGACGCACTCCAAAATTAGGCGCATGATGAGGTGCCTGCGGCACTTTATAATGCGCCCAAGATGTGGGGGTGTTCTGGAGGTGTCGCACCAAAACCGTATGATTCCACACATTTATAACTGTAGGACGGTAAATCTAGGCGGATTACTTCTGGAACAGCCAGACCAAGTTAAAGTGGTTTACCTGAGCCTGAGTTGACGTTTTGGAGCCAAAAAGTGCCAAATCTATGACCCACAGTAGAACAGGTTCATAAATTCAGGCATTCTACACTACTAATGCGTACAATAAAATTGACGTCTGGACGACAAAATTCATACATATCGCCCTTTATGTCCCCTTAAAATTGGAATAAAAAGTTATCAAAAAGTCTCATATATCCCATAATGCTAGTAATAAAAACACCACTTAAGCCTGCAAAAAATGCATAATCATTCAGGCCCATATATGGAAGAACAAGAAAGTTATTGGATGCAGAATATAGTTTCCGCAGCACAAATTTGAGAAAAAGGGAATTTTTTTTATTTATTTTTTTAAAGTACTTAAATATAACCAAAACCCTACATATTTGGTATCACTGGAATCGTATCAACCTGCAGAATACAGATAACAAATCATTTATGCCAAAGAAAGAACGCCATCAAAACAAAACCCTGCAAACATGGTGCAAGTACGTTTTTTCACATTTCACCCAACTTTTTTTGGTTTTCCCTGTATATTCTATCGCATTGTCAAAGGTACCATTAGAAATTACATCTTGTCATGCAATAAACAAGCTCTCATAATCTATGTATATGGAAAAATAAAAAAGGTGCGACTCTTGGAAGGCGGGGAGGAAAAAAACGTAGTGCCAAAAAATTATGTTAAAAGGGAATTAAAGCGTTTTCTTTTTTTAGTTTCTTATATTGTGTTAATTTATAGAGTGTAACAAATTATAATAAAATATTGTAACACATCAGTCTCATTATGTTATGTAGTAGAAGAGATATGGGATAATGTACAGTGGTCCCTAAAGTTTCAATGGATTCCGGATACAATATTTTCAACATACAATTATGTTTCCTGGGACATTGTATCTTGAAACCAGACTCACAATACAATGTCACAGACACTGCTGATCTGCGGCTCATATATCTGAAGGAAGATCCAACCAATTGTCATGAACATATAACTTGCAAAACATCTGTATTAATGAAGCGCATGCAGCGATAAGAGGTCTAGTAGCGCTTTTCTACAGTACAGTGTGGTACTACATAGTCTGTACTGCTGTTACATGCACCAAGATGAGCAGTTCTTTTGAACACCAGGTGAGCGCCCTATTTTCTTTTTTTCTGGTCTATTGTGTATAAAGCACATGACCCAAAGAGGCTGCTGTTCTCAACATAGAAAGTGATTTTCAGTTTCCAGCAGCTCTTTCTGAAGTTATATTAAGAACTTGCTTTATCTGTATTATTATCTGCTTTATTTTCTTTAATCTTCATGTTGCACTATGTATTTTAGGTGCTTTAGAACCAATAATAATAATAATCTGTATTTATATATATAGCACCAACAAATTCCACAGCACTTTACAATGTAGAGGGTATAATTACAGACAAAAGAAATACATTACACAATAAAAGCTACTTAAAGATGAGACACAAGGTATGAGGGTGTATGGGGGAGACAAAGGGGGAGAAGTGCTAAAATTACAATAGCCCAGCCTTGTTTCATAAATATGGGGTGGTTTACATAAAAATTGGGTGAACCTGCCACCCAGACAGTACATCTATATACAGATAATGCCTGTGAGTGCCCGAGTGTAGTGAGTGACAGAAGTGTGTGTGATAGAAGGTGTGGATTAGCAATTAGGGATCTTGGTAGGCCTGCCTAAGAAGATGTATTTTCAGGACACTCTTAAAACTGTGAAGGCTAGGATTGTGCCTGATGGTACGCGGTAGGATATTCCAGAGAATCGGTGCAGCACGTGTGAAATCTTGAAGACGGGCATGGGAGGTTCGGATGGTTGTGGTCTGTAGTTTGATGTCTGCAGCTGAGCGGAGAGAGTGGGTAGGGTGGTAGACGGAGATGAGGGAGCTTTATGGGTGATGAATTTATATTGTATCCTGTACCGAATGGACAACCACTGCAGTGACTGACACAGTATAGCGGCTGGAAAGAAAAACAAGCCTGACTGCTGCATTCAGGACAGATTGGAGAGGGGAAAGTTTGCAGAGTGGGAGACCGATAAGCAGGGAGTTACAGTAGTCAAGACAAGAAAGTATAAGAGTGACAATAAGAGTTTTAGTTGTTTCTACAATAAGAAAAGGACGGATTCTGGAGATGTTCTTGAGGTTCAGGTGACAAGAGCGGGCAAGGGATTGGATATAAGGGGTGAAGGACAGATCAGAGTCTAGAATAACCCCAAGACAGCAGGCCTGCTGCCTAGGAGTTATGGTGGTACCACACACTGAGAGAGAAATAGCAGGGTGGGGTCGGTTAGTAGATGGTGGAAAAACAAGAAGTTCAGTCTTAGTGAGGTTTAGTTTCAGATGGAGAGAGGACATGATGTCAGAGACAGCGGACAGACAGTCACTGGTGTTTTGTAGCAGGGCGAGAGTGAGGTCTCGGGAAGAGGTGTAGAATTGGGTATCATCAGCCTAGAGATGGTACTGGAAGCCAAATCTACTGATGGTTTGGCCAATGGGGGCTGTGTAGATTGAGAAGAGGAGAGGACCAAGAACTGATCCCTGAGGGACCTCAACAGCAAGAGGGAGAGGAGAAGAAGTAGAACCTGCAAATGAGACACTGAAGAAGCGGTCAGAGATGTACCCATTACCAGTTTTTCCTAGAGTTATGCAATGGTTGTCCTGGAACAAATTAATGTGCATGTTGAGGGAATGCTGTACGCCCTTAATGTAAATTTTAAAAAATGATAATTCATGAAAAAAATCACAGACCATGTAAAAACATGATTAGCATGCATGATTCCTTTAAAGGGGTTGTCTCGCTACAATGATTGGGTTTTAATTAAAAGATCTTTAAAAAACAAGCAGCTTTGCAATATATGTTCATTACAAATGTCCTACTGATTTTGAGTTAGCCCTGTTAGTAGTAGTACATCAGCTTCTCAAATCTCTATAGCAGCTGACCTGTTGATCCTTATCTCACTGGCTGTCAGGTCTGTATGACTCATCACCTTCTGAATACAGGTCAGAGCAGTGAGCCCCTCCAGCACAGAATGCTTCTGTAGTGGAGAGAGGGGGAGGGCTCTGGCTTCTGTGTCTGTGCTTCCTGGATTAACCCTGTGTGTGCCTGCTTCCTCCTGCTCTCTACACAGATTGAGAAGAGCAGAGATGAGGCTGATCAATACATGTGACAGCAGTGACCCATTGTGTTACTATAATCATGATGTGTCGGTGGAGCTGTGACTATTCTAATACTATACAGTTCAGGGGGGCATGTGAACGCTTCATGATCTGCTGTACTAGTGACACATCCTGAGTATAGCAACACTTCACAGCTGCCCTGTGTCTGTTCTGACAGGGTCTGTTTGTTGCTGGAAATGTGCAGATTTGTATGCTAAGCAGGTGGTATAGGAACACATGCATCTCCTCTGCTCTGCTATTAGCATGCACAGCTTCACAGACCTCTCCACACTCATAGATCAGCCCTCTCTCTATGTCTCCGTGGAGCTAACAATACAGCTGATCCAGGAGCCTGCAGCAGAACTAGGCAGGCACACACAGGGTTAACTCTGGCAGCAACCCCCCCCCCTGCTGTATAGAAGTTACTGAGGAGAGCTGTCTGTGTGCTGAGGGGAGGGGGGAAGAGGGAGGAGAAGAGGCAGACAAGAAGCACGCCCCTTAATTCAACTGCCAGGCACAGAGATAGGCTGAAAGCTTGTAATGAGACAACTCCTTTAAATAGACACCTCAGTTGCTGCAGAGCCTCTTTAAGTGTATTTTGTTGTGACATTATTTTATATCAATCTTTGCCAACCAAAACCAAAAGTGAGACTTAAACAGAAGAGATAAAAATCTTTCCCTTATATTTTTTTTCTGTGTACATTCCACTTCTACTTTTGGCATGCAAATATAGATGCAAAATTCTAATCAAAATATTTTACACGAAAAATAATTTCAGTTGAATTTTAGGTAAAATTTCAAGAGTTTGTAAGGCTGAAAAAAGACAGACGTCCATCCAGTGCAGCCTATTGTGCTATAGTGTTGATGCAGAAGAAGGCAAAAAAAAACCCTGTGATAGAAGCCAATTGTCCTCATTTTAGGGAAAAAAATTCCTTCCCACCTCCAATCTGGCAATCAGAATAAATCCCTGCATCAGCGACCCTTCTCCAGATTCCTAGTCACTATTACTTGTTATATCATTACACTCTAGAAATACATCCAGACCCTTTTTCAACTGTGTTAGTGAATTCACCATGACACGTTCCTCTGGCGGAGAGTTCCACAGTCTCACTGCTCTTACAGTAAAGAATCCCTTTCTATGTTTATGTAGAAACTTTCTTTCCTCAAGACGTAGAGGATGCCTCTTGTTCTGAGTAGTCTTGGGTATAAATAGATCTTGGGAGAGATCTCTATATTGATCTTTAATATATTTAAACATATTTATTATATCACCTTGAACCTGTCTTTTCTCTAAACTGAACAACCCTATGTTTGACAATCTTTCTGGGTATTGCAGTCCACCCAGCCCTTTTATTATTTTTGCTGTCAACTTTGCACTTGTTGCAGCTCTAGGATGTCTTTCTTGTGCACAGAGCTGTACATTATTGTATAATGGGAGAATAATGTTTTCATCGTGTGCCTCTATGCCCCTTTTAACCCCTTCCTGGCGGAGCCTTTTTTTTGTCACGCTAATTTCTCACACTCAAATAACTTTTTTATTTTTCCACCTACATAGACATATTAGAGCTTTTATTTTGAGGGACAAGATGTACCTTCTAATGGTGTTATTCATATTACCATAGATTATGCTGGGAAACCGTAAAAAAAATTATAAGTAGGGCAAAATGTGAAAGAAACGCACTTGCGCCATGTTTGCGGGAGTTTTGTTTTTACGGCGTTCAATCTTTGGTAAAAATGATGTGTTATCTGTATTCTACAGGTTGATACGCATCCGACAATAGCAAACATGTAGGGTTTAGTTTATGTTTTGGTACCGTAAAAATATTCCAAACATTTTCTATTTTTGAAATTTACACTGCGGCGACATTTTCTGCGCCCAATAACGTTTGTGTACTAACACCTATGGACTTGAGTGAGGGTGCATTTTTTGTGAGCTGAAGTGTACTTTTTATTGCTAGCAGTTTGGAATACATGCTGGACCTCGCGATTTTGCCGCGGGTGCCTCGATCGCAGTGAGGAATGGTGCGTTGCACCGTTTCCCATTGATTTAGACTCCGCGTCATCTAAGAGGTTAAACAGTGCGAAATGAAGATGGTGCTATCCCGCTTCAAAGCTGTATATCACTTCCACTTAAATAAGACCAGAGGAGATAACTTTAAATTTGTAGCAAATATTCTTATTGAGTGATTTCATTACATCCAGAACAATTATTTCACAATATAGAGCATTTAAATATAGTCACAGTTCACATGACTTGTGGTCCTGTGTTTCTTTGTGATTTAGTTTGCAGCATAATTGTTATTTCATTCCAGTGTCCTAATCAGGTTACACATCATCACATCCACACAGGGGATCTATACATATAAAGGTAGAACTAGGGTTGTGCTTAATGAATTTGCAGCTTTTTTTAGTTTAGAAAAGCTGAATTGTGGCACAATAGATTGGCACTATTTTTTCCCATGTTTGCCGTTCGAGCTTGGTACTATGTGGATTGCCAATCTCGCGTGTGTTTCCGTTGATCCCGATTCCTGCGCATTCAAAGGAGTTCGGCTGCATAGGACTGCTACAAATTAGAATACGCTTAATCTGTGTTGTACCAGTGCTTGTACAACATGAGAAGGTAAGAGGCTTTGTATTATTTGAGAACTATTTAACTGATAAGTTACTGCACTAGAAGGCGCCTTCTTTCCCTTCTCCTTCCCTTCTATTTTTGTTTTTTCGCTTTTTTTATCAGTATCCTAAGTGTCAAAGAAGAACGTACATATAAAGGTATAGACACGGGCAGAAATCAACTACAGACTTTCGCCATCGGCATAGTGTCCAACTCGCAACATTTCAAGGGTTGACACGCCCAGGAAACGTGCAGAGCTTAGTATCAATTGCAAATATTGATATGCTATCCTTGTATAAGGTCATTAATGAATATATGTATAAAGGGGATAGTGCCCAATACTGAGCCCTGTGGTACCTCACTAGTAACAGGGATCCAGTCTGAGTATGCACCGTTAATAACCACCCTTTGTTTTCTATCACTGAGCCCCTTACTTACCCAATTGCAAACATTTTCCCCCAGTCCAAGCATTCTCATTTTACTTACCAACTGTTTAGGTGGCAAAGTATCAAATGTTTTAGAAAAATCTAGATATTTAACATCCAATGTCTCACTCCAATCCAGGCTAGAACTAACCTTCTCATAGAAGCTGATGACATTAGTCTGACAGGACCGATCCTTCTTAAACCCATGCTGGAACGGAGTTATACATTTTTTTCAGTGAGATTCTCCAGTATAGCCATCCCATTGACCTGATGGAGCCTGGTGAATGTCTATATCGTCGGCCCTGGGACCTAGAATAGCCCCAGGGCAGTCTACATGTTAAGAGTGCTGTCAGAACACACTGGCACAATTTTCACCAAAAATAATGTTGTACATACTTAACACCACATTTATTATGTGTTTTATAATGAGTTTTTAGACACGTATGTTGTAGTTCATACAACACATATTTTCGATGTGCGCTAAAAACACCTCATGCAATACAAGCCCTAAACATTTGTATGTATTTTTTAATGCGGATCCACACCACATTTGCATGAATGGGACTTGTAACCATGAGTACATAGAAAAAAATTACCCTAAATCCACATGCAATGCGTTGGACAATGTGGTTTTCAATGGAAAAATTTGAAGAGTAAAGGTTATTTGTTGTGTGAATGTCTCTGAAGTAATTTTTTCAGAAAGATAATGCATCTTACCTCAGAGCAAAGCGTGTAAACCCCTTAAAAACATTTGCTGTGTACTTATGGCAAGTCGTTAGTGAGAGGATATGGAGCAGGCTCACTCGCTGATTGCACTCCATACATGGCAGGTAACAGCTCTTAGTTATATCTGGGACCTGCCACTAACTCCAATCCTGGTCTTTTAACCCCTAAAATGCTGTGGTAAAGGCAACCTTGGCAACTGAGGGATTGAGAAACGGTGCACACCACTACAGTGCCCGGTCAGCATTTCCACCTCCACCCCCCCTCCGACAAAATTGAGTGGTAAGGACTATGGGCAACATGTGTGAATTTTGGTGTTTAAACGCCAAATTTCATGCAGAATATAATAGCACAGAATGCGCCTGATTTATGAACCTGCCTTACTGCGGGTCATAAATCAGGCACATTCTAGTGCTAAGACAACATTTCTGGCTCAGGTATACCACTTCCAGCAGTAATGCCCCTAGAATTGCTGTAGTGAAGCTATAAATCTATAGCTTCGTACGGTTCTAGTGCACCCCGCCTCCCACACGCCCCCCGAAATCAGACGGGTGCTCTGTAACGTGCCTGATACTGACGTACAGGAGGCTTATAACTATTGCGAACGGGGCTGCGCCTGATATTGGTCTAAAAATACGCCAGACTTCTGCCGCAGCCCCATTCATACATGCCGCCTTAGATGTCATGACAGCCAGGGGTCTAATGAAGGTCTCCATGGCTGCCATTTTACAAAGCTCTACATAACCCCAAATGGAACCAATAAAAACTATACTTCAGATCACAAAAATGAGCCCTCACTCCGGTCAATAGATAAAAAAAATTAAAAAGGTTGTAGAAAATGGCGCTACAGCGCAAATTTAAAAAAATAACAAAATAATTTGTTTAAAAGTACTAAAACATAATGGAAAGTCTAAGAATTTGGTTTTATCAGAATGATACCAACCTGCAGAATAAACATAGTATTTCATTTATACCGCATAGGCAACTCCATAAAAACGAACAACCACCAAAAATGCCACAATTGCGTTATGTTTACGTTGAAACCCACACTGTACACTGTGCTGCATAGACAGCAATGAAAAACCTGTGCTGTAGTCTATACAGCATAGATTTTTACCGCCACGGTAAAAATACGATGGAATATATGATATGTTGCAAATTCCGCCGGAGTTTTGCATTTTTCCATCGGTTTCCTGTACATTCAATTCTACGGGCCGATGGCAAAAACGAAAAATGCGCAAATAGGTGACATAAAACACGGTCGTGCATGGGACATAAAGCCGTCGCTTTCCAACGTTTTTTGTTCTATAATGTGTGGCCCTTTCTAAACAGTTTAGAGAACTGAAAGAAGCCTGCCAGTAATAAAGGCAGTTTAATTGCAGTTCAGTAAAGCAAGTGAAAAAGCGCACCAAAACTGCACCGTGTGAAGCACCCATAGTGGCTATTGTTTAATAGCCCCTGCTCTGCCATACTGATGAAAACCATGACAGTACTGTGGACAGAGCCAGATCTACAAAATTACTGTGTAAGAAATTAAACTATTCCTTAGTCTAATTTGCTTCAGATTAAATGTGATGATTTTAAGCACTTACATTTACTTACAGTTACAAAATTACATGTCCATCAAATTCAACCATGGGCAAGGAGAATATGCAGAAAAATATTGATTCAAGTAGCTGGAACTGCTGATATTTGTTGTCAAATGTCAACATCTTATCGCATGTTCACAGTGTTTTTTGAAGAGTAAATTTCCTCTTTAAAATCTGCCTTTTTAAAATGCCTAATTAGAGGCATATTTGAAGAGGATATTGAAGAAGATTTTAAAGAGGAAATTTACTCTTCGAATTTTAGGCTTGTTCTTTTAAGCAGTTTTCAGCACGGTTTTATACTCCGATCATATTGAATTTGCCATTTTCCCTTTACATTATCATGTGACTCGTTATTTTTACAAGGTCTCAGGTGTAAATGGGGAGCCAGATGTGTTAACTTTGGTGTTATCACTCTCACACTCTCTCATACTGGTCACTGGAAGTTCAACAAAGCAAAGAACTGTCTGAGGATCTTTATGTTGCCCATCTTTATGTTGCCCTGCATAAAGATGGCCTAGGCTATAAGAAGACTGCTAACACCATGAAACTGAGGTGGCCAAGGCCATACATCAGTTTAACAAGACAGGTTCCACAGGTTGACCAAGGCCTAGCCATGGTCGACCAAACAAACTGAGTGCACGTGCTGTCATCCCAGAAGGATGCACGAGAAAGCCCACAAACAGTTTCATCAAGATAAGCTGACTAAGGATATGGATTACTTGTCCTGAGGTCTGATGAAATCAGGAAAAACTTATTTGGTTCAGATGGTGTCGAGTGTTTGTGGCAGCAACCAGGTGAGGAATACAAAGACAAGTATGTCTTGCCTACAGTCAAGCATGGTGGTGGGAGTGTCATGGTTTGAGGCTGCATCAGGGCTGCCAGCTGTGGGGAGCTACAGTTCATTGAGGGATCCATAAATGCCAACATATACTGTGACATATTGAGGCAGAGCAAGATCCACTCCCTATGGGAACTGGACTGCAGGGCAGTATTTCAACATGACAGCGACCCCAAACACACTTCCAAGATGACCACTGTCTTTTTAAAGAAAATGAGCATAAAGCTGCTGGACTAGCCAAGCATATCTCCAGACCTAAACCCTATTTTGCATCTGTGGGGCATCCTCAAACGAAAGGTGGAGGAGTGTAAGGTCTATAGCATCCACCAGCTCTGTTATGTCGTCATAGAGAAGTGGAAGAGGATTCCAGTGGCTGCAACCTGTGAAGCTCTAGTGAACTTCATGCCCAAGAAAGTTAAGGCAGTGCTGGAAAATAATGGAGGCCACACAAAATACTATGACAACACTTTCTCTCTATTCACAAGGTACTATCAATCTGGCAAGGAACGGCAGGAAGGGGCAGGGTTAAATAGGGTCAACGTCCGGTGATCACAAATCACTAGCGCGCTGTCCCTTTAAATTTAACAGAGCGGTGAATGTGCGCCCTAAGGAGTGGGGACGAATGCCGGAAAGCAGAGACGTTGGGAACGAGGATAGGTGAGTAGCCGGTCGCACCAGAGACGGAGCTGCGAGTGCGCCCGCCGCCCAACATGCAGGTGAGCCTGTGACCTGGAGCAACGCTATCTTAACGTTCACGTCAACACAGAAAGGATCATGGGGAGGATCATTGCATCATCACTGGGAGGAACATCATGGGGAAGATCATCACGAGGAGGAACATCATTGGGAGGAGCAGTGCATCATCACAGGGAGCATCATCAGCACTTTTCTCGGAGAGTACAGAGATCCAGCTTATGTGGAGCATTTTCTGACACAACTATGACAGCCCTACCCAGGCACCCTAACCACTCACCAACGGCACTTCAAGGGAAACTGTAATGCTGATGTGGCCCTCTGTGGAATTAAGTTTAACACCCCTGCTATAAAGCAGGTCTGTGACGAGGTGGAATGGGCTGTTCAGAGCATATCAGTACCTTCATAGAATTTGCAGCTGCTGCAAGAAGCTTTCCTGCCTGTGTGGGTCAATATCCCTACAGAACAAATTCAGTACCTAGTGGAATCCATGCCATGAGAAATAACTGTGGTTTGGAAAGCCAAAGTGGTCCAAAGTGCTACTAAATGGGTGTTTCAATTCAGCGGCTTTTCCATTGTATGTTAGCCTGTGTATTTATATAAATACACAGGCTATAAGGTAAAGGGGCCTTATAAGGGTATAATTTATGTCCCAAATAATCCCTGTGATGCATTTAAGAGAGGATCACACATTTGCATTCCCTTATATGCCACAAAGAGCGCTCTCTGATCACTCTTATCAGAGCAGGACCCAGGGGCACTATCAGGACAGCATGAACGGTACTCCTGTCAGGGGACTTGAACAATTTTCTCTAAAATCACCATCAAGAGGTTAATGGTTTCTCTAAATTTCAAACACCATCTACTAGTATATGAGCTGCTGGCTAGAGGACTGCGGTGAATTTAGTTAAAAGAAAACCTGTCGCATAGTTTTTGCCCCTCTGGCTGAGGGCAGCACAAGCTAGTGTCAGACCTGCTGTTTCCAGCGCTGTGCCCCTTATTCTGTAAGATGCTGTAGTTTTTGTGTATTTAATGCTCAAATATGCAGTTTTCATCCAGAAGAGTCATTCGAAGAGTCATTCAGAGTGTCAGTTTTTTTCAAACCCGGCCAATCGGAGGCTAGCCCTGCCCACCTCAACTGACAAACCTATTACTTTGAATAGGTAGAAACATGGGAATAACTGTCAGTGGGCGGGGTTAGTCTTTGGTGGGTGGGGCTAACACCTGCCCATGAATAAGATTTGAGGGGTAAATGCTCTAAAACGGCTGCATCTTACAGAATAAGGGACACAGCGCTGGAAACAGCAGGTCTGACACTAGCTTATGCTGCCCTCAATAAGGGGGGCACAACCTATGTGACAGGTTCCATTTAAATTTACCCTAGTAACAATCTCACAAGACAACTATCCACTTCCACTTCCCACAATATAGCAACCCAATTTATAGCCTAAAATATTGATCTGGGGAGATAAGCAAAAGATAGGGACCTCTATGGCAATACCTTGTTAAAATAGAAAATAGTTTTCCTCCAGAAGAAAGAAACCAGTAGCTACCTACAGGTGCACTACAGACTGTGTAGAGAACTGAAAGAAGCCTGCTACTAATAAAGGCAGTTTAATTGCAGTTCAGTAAAGCAAGTGAAAAAATGCATCGTGTGAAAGCACCCATAGTGGCTATTGTTTAACAGCCTCTGATTACATACTCATCATGCAATGCACCTTTATTAATGAACACACAGGTTATACCTTCGCTGCAGGTCCCCACCTGCTATTCAATATGCCTCCAATATTAGTGCAAATGGTATATATACAACGGTATGCTTCCGTAATAAAATATATACATTTTTATTCAAATCTTACATAAAAATTTGAATATCCAGTGTAAACAGATTCCACACTTTACTTTCTATATATTGTATTATCATTATCATTCACCTGGTGGTTCATTGAAGTATCTCCTTTACTTTGCGTAGTCGCATGGGAGATTCATTATATGCCGTATCCTATTGTAGCATACTTTTGGTTACTTCACATAGCATGAAGAGTGCAATTGGAACGTCTATACCTGAATTCTAGTTCTGAACCAATCAGCTGCTATGTGAAGTAACCAAAAGTATGTTACAATAGGATACGGCATATAATGAATAAAAGATAAATATGTCATATGGCCGTCATACTGATGCATACCGCTTGTTTTTATCATTATTGTTTTTAAGATAATGAATGTACATTGAGACACACAGGAATCATATATAAGTGATGTATCCTAAAAAGAGGGCGTGTAGCTCTCGAAACGTCGCGAGACGTAGCGCTGTTTGAGAGGTGAGGTGTTGAGCAAGGCTCACACAGCACAGACGCTGGATGCAACAAGTCCACTCTGGACGGAATCTCCCATGCGACTACGCAAAGTAAAGGAGATACTTCAATGAACCACCAGGTGAATGATAATGATAATACAATATATAGAAAGTGAAGTGTGGAATCTGTTTACACTGGATATTCAAATTTTTATGTAAGATTTGAATAAAAATTTATATATTTTATTACGGAAGCATACCGTTGTATATATACCATTTGCACTACTATTGGAGGCATATTGCTTAACAGCCCCTGCTCATGAAAACCATGACAGTACTGTGAACAGAGCCAGATCTATAAAATTACTGTGTGAGAAATTCAACGATTCCTTACTCTAATTTGCTTCAGATTGAATGTGATGATTTTATGGACTTACATTTACTTACAGTTACAAAATTGCATGACCATCAAGTTCAACCATGGGCAAGGAGAATATGCAGAAAAATATTGACGCAAGTAGCTGGAACTGCTGATATTTGTTGTCAAATGTCAACATCTTATGTCATGTTCACACAGTGTATTTTGAAGAGTAAATTTCCTCTTTAAAATCTGCTTTTTAAAATGCCTAATTAGAGGATATTGAAGAAGATTTTAAAGATTTAAAGATTTTAAATTTACTCTTTGGATTTTAGGCTTGTTCTTTTAAGCGGTTTTCAGCACAGTTTTATACTCCGATCATAAACCAGTAGCTACCTACAGATGCACTGCAGAGGTTGTTTTCTTCCTTTTGACCGTGAGCTATTTTGCATCTTCTGTTTCTAAAGCTCCAATAAGACTTAGGGTTCGTTCATGTGTAAGCCGAGTACCGAGGGCAGGTTTTCCGGAATACAGCGAAGTCACGGACAAAGAACACGACTCCAACACCAGCTCAACAACGGTTTGTTTTACTGAATTTTCTGGAACAAGATGGTGAACAGATCCCCCAAACACAAATTTACAAATATGTATCCTGGGCCCCTGTGCTGCACAGCGCGCCGCCAGAAGTGTACTCTCTGGATGCCCGGTAACTTTACCTAACCGTGGGGTTCGGAAAGGCTGATAACCCCTTACCTTCTTAATACCGTAATCAACAACGGGAACAATTGTGGCAGTTGCAGGGGCTCGTGGTGCAGCACAGCAGCTTACACAGCTTAAATGATTTACCCACTTCCCTCCCAAACACACGTGACACAACTTTCCCTCACAGATGAACCGGTTCAAATAGCTAATGGTGCACTAGTAAACTCTCCAACTCCTGAACAGGAGGATGTATTTGTGAAACCCTCCTTTGCCTGTAACTGAACCTAAACTAACTAAACTAATATCAGGCCTTCTCACAGTCCTGAGCTCGTTGGCGTGCACGCATCCGCGGTGGTACCTTAAAGATGGCCGGCAATTCCTGTCCTCAGGTGCAGATCCTTGTGGATGGTCCGGCTGCAGACAGTCCTCTCTATCTTGGCAGCTTGTCCTTCTTGTCCAGGAGTTCTCTCTCTCCCTCTGCGATGGCGTCTGTATAGACAGTCAGGCTCTCCTCTGTCCCTGGAACGACTGTGAATCCTGGCTCCTTTAGCTCAACTGTCTGTCTGTTCTCCTCAGAATCTCAGCAGCTTCTCCAAAATGGCTGCTACATGTGCCAGTCTTATACCATGTCCCTCATTTGCATATACTGGAAACTGGACATAGCGGCATCTTGTGGCCAAACAGTAGAATACAAAGAAACATTTTACAACTGTCATGCATGGAATTTTACTTAGAAAACACAAGGAGGTTGTCCCACTATCCCACACATGCAGCAGATTTTAACAAGGATTTCAACATGGATTCTGCGTTGATTTCCTCGTCACAATTCTTATGTAAAATGACAGAGCCATTCATTTGAGTGGCCATTCTGCATTGTAGCTCACACAGTGACCTAAAGCATGGATTTTCAAACCATGGATTTAAAATCCGTGGTGTGGAAAAAAAGAATGAACATGCATAGGGGGTGAGAGACATGGGTTAGCCTCATTTCATGTCTGTACACAACCTTACGCTAAATAGATTTATTAATTTTTAAAGTACCTGTACCTATAGGTTTACATGATTTGATGCTGAATTTTTTTTAGAAAAATTCATGGAAAATCTGTGAAAATAAAACTGAAAATACTGCTTACCCCGCCCGAATACAGTGAACGACAGTTTGCTCTGTACTCATAATAATATAGGAAGAGCTTTCAATTACTGTATGTGGCGGGGTAAGCAGGACTTCCACTGTCTCTTAAAGGGGTTTTGCCACCAAGCAAAGTTGACATGGGAAGTTTAGAAACATAATATTAAAGCTTTTTCTAATTTATTGTTATTAAAACTTACGTACCGCTTATTCCGTAGATTCTCTTTCTTGATGCTATATATTGTTCTGATGTATCCAGGGGATCTGACCGGTTTCTGTACAATGTAAGAGCAGACTGCGCTTGTTCAGCCTGATCTGTTCAGTCTTCAATGCAGGCAAACTTCCCTTAGCTCCGACCACAGAACATTTTCCCTTGTCAGGGGTCTGTACTCGTGATAAAGCAGATACTCTATCTGCTTTCCTCACCTTGTAAGACTTATTTGCAGTGTTGTGGTGAAGTGACTGGTTTTACAATGCTGGAGTCTGTGGTTCAAGCCCCTCGTATGATATTGTTTTTCTTCCCTAAATCATACACATAGATGTTAAAATATGTGCAAATCTCTATAATTATATATATAAATCCAAAGCTCCCCTAAATCGTGTCCAATGCCCTAGTGCATATAATGTATTAGGGAAGTGCTTGGTGTGACTACTGTCAGCATGGGACTCGATTTAGGTGAGCTTTGTGTATATAAAATTATAGAGATTTACACATTTTAACATCTCTCTACATATGTGTATGATGTAGGAAAAAAACTAAAATTCACTGTAGGGATTTGAACAAAAAACTCCACCATTGCAAGGCTAGTCATCTAACCACTAGTCTATAAGCCTAAATTGTGTTAACCCTAATTATTCATTATCCTTATAGTATAGACCATGCTGTAGAGGCTGAATATCAGTTTTCAGCCTCAGGTGTGCGCACAGGAAGAAGGGGGATGACATCACAGAAAGACATGGCTTGTCGGAGAGCAGGAAAACAGTAACGGGCCACTTTTCAAAGCTGGAGCAGACAAGAGGATCTACAAGTAGTTGAATGCATTAAGGCAGAACCCCTTTAAGATGTGTCCACACAGCAATTCTAAAATACTGGTCAGATTCTATAACAGAATCCACCGGTTATTTTACAATCGGTTTTTGGTGCATTTTTGGTGTGGATTTTACAGTCGGTTTTTGGATTTGGCTGGTCTATTGACATTGAGCAATATAGGAAAAGAGAAAAAGTAGGGGGCAAGCACCAATAGTGTAAAATCTTTAGGGAAAACAAAATAAAGTAAATAAAGGCTGCTCACCTCGTGGAGTTGTACAGATGAAGGTACAATACTCCTGAAAGCTTGCAGGGCCATATCAATGATAATACATGGGGCATTAATTTTACCGCTAACATCAATTCACAAAAAATAGAATTTTTAGATCTAACAATATCTGTTAGAAATAATGCTATAATTACGGAAACCCACTTTAAACCAGTAGATAGTAATACATATATAGATTTTAATAGTGCACATCATAGGCCTTGGCTGGCTAATATTCCTTACGGTCAGTTTAAGAGACTTAGGAAAAATTGTTCAGAAGATATAGATTTCAACAAACAAGTGGATTTCTTAAAGAGCAGATTTGAAGAAAAACATTATCCCAATTATTTATTGGCAGACGCTATAAAAAAGTCAAAGTTATTAACTCAAGCAGAATGCCTCACAAAAAAAACCAAGAAAAAGAACGATGAAATAACAGATAGAGTTTGTTTTTCTCTCATTACCCGCTACAACTCATCACATCCCAAAATAAAAACAATTCTGGAAAAAAATTGGTACCTCTTGAAACAGGACCCTTACCTGGCCCCCATACTACCGAGTAATCCTCATTTAATCTTTAGAAGGCCTCCAAATATAAAAGGACTGATAGCCCCTAGTCGTAGTAGAAAGGCAAAAACTAATTTCATTAATAAAGAGGACATAGGCAGTCAACCGTGTGGAATTCCAAAATGCAAATGCTGCAATAGCATTAAGACAACGAAAACAATAACATCAACAACAACAAAAAAAACGTACGAAATAAAACATCAATTAAATTGTAAGAGTACGTATGTAATATATGTTACTGAATGCATTTATTCCGTTCAATATGTGGGTAGGACCACATGCCCATTACATGTACGCTTGAACGGGCATCGAGCCTGCACTAAGAGAGGGGACTTACTCCAAAGTGTGGCACGACATTGCACTGAGGTACACAGTCAAGATTGAAATGATATCTCCTGAACATAGAGATCGCTTTCAAACTCTCCAACAAAAGGAGCAATATTGGATTAATTTGCTGCAAACTTTACACCCATAGAAGCAGTATTTTAGATAGTGTAAACAAGATTGGAATAGTAAAGCTAATATGTACATTTTGTAATAATCATAATTAAGGATGTACACTTCTATTGTTGATATGTACATTTGGATACAATCGAGATTATGGATGTAAATTTTTACTGTCAATATCCACTACTAAATGTTTACATTCAATTACTATGAAGTGAGAGAAATATTCACCTACACCTTCACTATAATTTTATATAATAATTCTCAAAAGATCACACTAGTCACTAACTTTGATTGCTTTTTGGACCTACAGACCCATGTCTGCATCAGTAGAGATTCAGCACAGCACACTTAGATAGTAGATGAGGTGTCGGCACTGCGAACGTGAAATGTACACTTGTTTCTATTTTGTAATCAAGAAACTAAGATACAATGTTTCCCCGTAACGTTATAAATTCTTATAGAAAAAGATTGATGGAGATAAAGATTACTTTCTTCGGTCTGAAGATAGTATGATCTACTGTATCAGCTTGTTCCATACTATATACAAAGTAACATATTTATTTAAACCAATAATGTTATATTATCCTGGCTCGCATGAGCGTCTCGTTCCTTTGTAATAGTACGATGTAAAAAGCAAGGACTATTTTTTATTCCTTCTTTTTCAGACATGTGTTGGTAGATTTAATATTAAGATCGATATATGCACACTTTGAATGCGCACACTGGTTCTCATGCTCGTAACAAAAAAAAGAAAAAAAAGAAAAAAAAGGGAAAACAACTTGACTGACATATCTTTAATCCACTCACGTAGTCCCTTGTTTAACTTCAATGTTCCACGTTGATAGACAGACGTAGGTTTCAATCACAGACACCTATACATCACTACAAGTGATTGCCAGATGTCCCCTTCAATCGTGGACATCCTTATACTAAGAAACGAGCATATCAGAGACTCGTTTAGGAAAACTAAGTAGATTAGAACCGTTGGACTTTGCCTATTTAAGTTGCACGTTTGTAAAACAATCATATACTTCTGAAGAAGGGCGGGTGTACTGCGCGAAACGCGTAAGAACTAGTACTGTTTTAGTTCTTGTTTTTAAATGCATTGTGGTATGAATCCATAGTGCTTTTATCAATAAAAGTAACTACATTTTATATACCCGCAAGGGTTCAATTCTGTTTCTTTGGAGTGCGCCGGATCCATGCCCTTTCCTTTGGGCATTTTTTGCATGACATTGAGCAATAGATTTTCTGGCAGAAATCTGGTGAAAGAATGTACATGTTCCAAGTTTTTCTACATGGTTTTCAAATTTGAAATCCGACCTCAGAAAATCGGATCTGTCTAGATTACAGCTCAGATTTTCTATTGAGGTCTATGGGGATGGATTAACAGTCTGATTTTAATGGTTTTCAAACATGAATACAGTGTCTAAATCCGACTGAAAACCTATGCCATGTAGACCTCAACAGAAGATCCGATCTGTAGTCAACACAGCTCCTTAGGCTATGTTCACACGGCTTAATTGCAGGACGTATTTCGCCTCGCAATTACGCCGTGTGTACGGGGGCGGAGCGGGGGGGCCGGCAGCCCGCCAGCCCCATAGACATTCATTATTCACGGCGCGTATACGCCGTGAATAATTGACATGTCAGGAGACGTAATCTATGACAACTGTGGATTACTGTAATGACTGGGACGTATTTCAGCCTGTAATTCGCGTAGTACGGCACAAATTACGGCCTGAAATATGTCCCAGAATAAGCCATGTGAACATAGCCTTACCCTTAAGGAGTGTGGTCAGGATTGCTTTTTACTTGGAAATCCTGCTTTCAGATAGGGCAGCATAAACCACCTGAAAAACCACCAGGTTTCCCATTAATATTGACTTTGACCCGAAGGGCAACACTAAAAAAATGTTTAGTTTAAATTAACTGAAAAAGCACATCTTAAAAGTAACAAAATTTAAAAACAACACCCAGAAAATGTATGCTAAAGAAAAAACTTTATAAAAACTGTGTAAAGGACTCTTTGCACTCTTTAAAGCCACTGTGCACTTCGTGCTATAGACTTTGAATAGAGTGCTAGGGGACATGCATAAATGCCACACCATTAAAACTCTTCGTTACTGAAGCAGTACCCCCTCCAATCTTACATTTATCACCAGGTAATAAATTATTTAGCCTGAAATGACCCTTAAATACATTATAAATTCAACACCTGACTCAAGGTAAAAATTAACTAGGACACTATAATCAATCTCAGTTTTACATGGCAACAGAGATAACAGCTTAAAGCCACCTTCACAATATTTTGCCTGCTTTTATTTTTTTGGGGGGAGGGAATACCTCAAAAGGCAGGCTTCATGAATTTTTTTCTGTCTGCATAAAAAGTTCTGTACAGTTGTTGTTTTTTTCTTATGCATTTCTCATCATTACAAATTATTTATAAAGTAATAAAAGTTATATTTTAATGGGAGGTTGTTTTCCTTTTGCAGTGACATGTTTTCATGACTCTCTTCATACTGAAGTTGGTGGTCCAGTAGGTGGTCTTATCATTGATTGACAGCTATCTCTGCGCATTCATACAAGGAAGGCTGTCAATCACTGAAAAGACCGCCTTCTGGACTCCTAAACTCAGAATAAGCAGGAATTTAAATGAATAAACTCATAGTTGCCAACCCTCCCGGTTTTGGCGGGTCACTCCCGCTAATGGGGGCCGTGTCCCGCCCCCCCGCTTGGGTGGCTTAACCTCCCGCCTCTTTAGAGCAGCTGGAGGTTATCTGTATACAGAGGCATCGGGCAGCCTCTTGACGCTGCCCTACAACCTCTGTCCTGTGCCGCCGCCGGCAATGTTCTCCTAGCTTCAGGAACATTGCGAGGGAAGGGGGGCGGGGCTTAGCGGGACCCGCAAAGCTCCGCCCTCTTTCCCTGAGTTTGGAAAATCTAGGATGCCAGCAGGACAGGGGAGTGCAGGGATGGCTGTGTGTGTGGGGAGGGGGGTGGTTGATTGCCTGTGAGGAGAGGGGTGTGTGTGCAGTGACTGAGTGCATGTGAGGGGAGGAGTGTGAAGTAGGTTTTATTATTTTATTGTTACTAGCTATAGGGGCACTGCCTGGCTCATGGGGGCATCTACCTGGATAAAGGTGGCATCTGCTTGGCTCATGGGGGCATCTGCCTGGCTCATGGGGGCATCTGCCAGGATAAAGGGGGCATCTGCCTGGCATGGGGGCAAGTACCTGGATAAAGGGGACATCTGCCTGGCTCATGGGGGCATCTGCCTGGCATGGGGGCATCTACCTGGATAAAGGGGGCATCTGCCTGGCTCATGGGGGCATCTGCCTGGATAAAGGGGCATCTTCCTGGCTCATGGGGGCATCTGCCTGGATAAAGGGGACATCTGCCTGGCTCATGGGGGCATCTACCTGGATAAAGGTGGCATCTGCCTGGCTCATGGGGGCATCTGCATGGCTCATGGGGACATCTACCTGGATAAAGGGGACATCTGCCTAGCTATTGGGGGAACTACCTGGCTGTAAGAAGCATCTAAGTGGCTATTGGGGGCACTACCTGGCTATTGGGGACACTACCTGGCTATTGGGGGCACTTCCTGGCTACTGGGGTCACTACTACTTTCAAAAGTTGGCATGTATGAATAAACTACAAGTACTACTGAATACCTACAGAACAATATCTCAATCTGCAAGGTTTCTCCTGTACTGTAACATGCTGCCTGCAGATCAGATAGCATGAGCAATGTGACAGGTTCTCCTTAACCCCTTACTGACACAGGATGCATGGGTAAGTCCTGGTGTCTGTAAATTCCTATGTAGCGGGATTACTCGCTGCACACCATCTATTACTGTGATCGGTACCCCCGCAGTGAGATCAATAACATGATGACTGAAAGTTTTATGAAGGCTTCCATCGTCGCAATGTATGCGCTTCTGTCATTTTCTACCCCAGGTCTGCCATCTTTGTACACCCTTCTCCATTGTTTATGCAATGCAGAAGGGTGCACTGATGATTGTGCCCTGTGGTAAATAACAAAGGCGACTGAAAGGTAAAATAAAGAAAAAGTTATAAGTATGGAAAATAAAATTAAAAAGTTTTAAAAAGATCAATCCCCCCTTTTCCATTTTAAAAATAAATGATAAAAAAAGTTCCCCTCTTTGGGCACGCCACACTGTAAATGTTGATCTATTAAAATAAAACAAAATTTTCCTGTTGTAAACACTATAAGAAAAAAAAATCCAAATGCCAAAATTGCATCTTTTGGGTCATTTCACGTCCCCTAAAAATTGGAATAAAAAGTGGTAAAAAAGTTGCATCTATCCCAAAACGGTACCAATTAAAGTAAACTTCAGTCTACAGGTGGAAGAACAAAAAAAAATATTGGCCGAAGGAATTGACGCTGCAATGCAAATTTAAAAAATAGAGAATGTTTGCACTTTTTTTTTACAGTACTAAAACATATTTTGGGGGGGCGTGGTTTGTCAGGGCCCGCGGAAAGGGACGCCTCTCTGGCTCCCTAGACCCTCATAGAGAACCCTCTACCATCTGCCCGTAGAACATGGTAAAAATCACCCAAAAAAGGCAAACCTGGCCCCTCGGGGATCCTCCCTCCTGTCAGGGGGCTCTGCAGTATTTCGGCCCGTTATCCCATTCTAATGCCCCAAAGACCCACCCGGCGTGCGGACCCCAAAGATGGCCCGACCGGACATTGCTCCGCAGGACCAGCCGTGCCGCGCTACCCTCGCTGAGACCCCATCCACCCCTCGGCTGAGGGGGGAAGGGCGCAGCTCACCTGACCCCTTCCCTGGGGCCCCGGCCCCCCTAAAAAGCCTGGTTGCGGGCTGCGCCGCTCCCCCGGCATAATGGCGCCGGTGCGGCCCCTCTCCGTCTGTCCGGATGCGCGGGTGTGCGCTGTCTCCAGTGCCTGCGCGGTCTTCCGGGTGCGGGGCCGAGGTCGGCCCCCCGCCCCTGCCGCCCCCGGATGCAGGGACATCTCCGCCGATGTCAGCTGTGCGGCGCCTCTGTTTGCATACCATGGCCCCGATGCCTCACAGCCCTGCCCCGCGAACGGAGCGCAAAGAGGAGCGGGGGGAGCTGGGCCTTGGGGGGCTCCCGACTGCAGGAGGGGCCCTGCGTCCCCCCCGAGGATGTCAGCGAACCGGGGTCTCCACTCGGTTACTTCCATCAGCCGCTTGAGGGGGACTCCCCTGGGGTCACTGGCCGGGGACTCTGGGACACTTACAGCGGGGCCCCTGCCTCTCCCCGGTTTCCCCAGCTGGGGGGGCTCACAGAGGGGATCCCCAAAAACAGGGAAAATCCCACTAATTTCGGTGTGGCCCCCTGATAACGGAGTATGAGGTAAAAAAAGGCCTTGGGGGCGGGGGGGGGGCTATAAATTGGACATTCCTACATCCTGCACCCCGGGTGCCCCAAATTATCCCCCTGAAGGGTCATGGCTCATCATCCCAGGGTCCAGGGTCACCCTGGGGGGTGACTTTGGCCAAGCTATGTGATGGGGCCGTGGGGGCCCCGTTCGCTGGGTGGCCTTGCAGGCCTTTTCCCGCCCACCCATTTCCCCACATAGGGTTCCCCCGGGCGGCCTTCCCTCCGGGGGTTTGCAATACCCTTTGCTTTGACCCGTGGGCCTCTCCCTCTGCTTCCTGCTCTCCATTCAAGGATCCATGCTCTCCCCCGGGGGTACTGCCCCTGACTGTCCCGGGCGGCCCTGGAGTGCGAGTGCCCCGTCTGTTGCAGCTAGTACCCGAAAACCCCGGCGGACTCCAACGTTTACACAAGATTTACCCCCAAAAACGGACTTTTCAATATAAACAAAAGGGCTTTTTGGATGAATATAGGAAGGAAACTTGTCAGGTGCGTTTGATTTATCAGCGGTGCCCACCAGGGTGGATATTACAGCAACCCCGGGATCTTCTTCCATTTCGCTCTCGCTTTGCAGGGAGGGGTGCGCGCTTTTTTAAAACTGTTTGCTCTCCAACAGACCTGATGATGTGGAGAAAGAGGAAGGGGAATAATTTCGGACCCGGGGCCCCCCAGAATGGGTCCCTGCTCAGATCTTATCTGCTTACACAAGTCTTCAATACCATCTGGCCGTGACCCAAAATACCAACATAGAGTTGATAGAGCCCATAGACCCCTGGCCCCCCCAGCAAGGACTCCCAACCCCCCAAGGGATGTTGTCTGCCGGGTCCATTTCTTGTTTTAAGGAGGAGATTTTTTCAGAAGGCTATTTTCCTGTCCATTTTTGGGTTCCGGGGTCACCCCATTGCGGATTTTCCCCGGTTTTGCCCCGCCAACTTGGCGCAGGGGCGTGTTAAAACCCCACCCTTTAGTGCCTGAGAAGGGAACATTTCCTTAGAGGGGGTACCCTTTGCTTGATCGCCCGGCGTGGAACGCACTTATCTGCGTTCCCCTGAGGTTTTGAAAAACTTTTTCTGGGGGATTGCAACTCCCGATTTTTCCCTGTCTGTTTGGGCCCCCTCTTTTCGGGGGGGGGGTTTTGTGCCCGGGTGCCGCCCCTGTATCCCAACCGGCCCCCTGGGGGTTGCCACCCAGGAGCCCCCACCCCGGGGGCTCCTTTCGCTCAAAACGTATCTAGTCTCCGGCGGGGGCCCATCCCCAAAACTCGGCCGCAGGCCTTGAGAGATCCGCATGAAAGCTTTCAAACGTTTCTTGCTTAAAGGGTTTTTTGGGTGCGGCCTTATCGGTCTTACGCAGGCCCCCTATTCCCTCCATTTCTTTTCTTAAGTTTTTGTTGAGGGGAGTATTTTGAGTTTTCATTTTTCCCTTTTGGTCTAATGGGAGCCCCGTGAGACCTTTATGGGTGAGCCCGAGGAAGATTTTGATGTTTTTGCCTTTCTAGCATTGTTTTGGGTTCTCTCTCATTAGTATTGTCTTACTATATGGGAGCGACTTCTATGGCGGGTTGACATGCACGTTCCCACATGGGTCTGGTTTTCCCTTTTTGGGCCCATATGGGGGCCTTTTGGCTCTCTGGTTTTTACGATTTTTGTGTTTTTTTTGAGGAGTTTTAGTTTTTTCTGTTTTTTGGTCCTGTCTTTTTGCCCCCTCTCCTCCCGTTTTTCCTTTTCCCCCCCTTTTTCTCCCCAAAAACCTGCCCCCTGCTGGACGCTGGAGGGCCAAGTGTTTCAATTTTCTAGATGTAATGGGAGACCTTAAGTTGGTACCTTCAATGCCAAGGGCCTTAACACTCCTAGGAAGCGTTCCAGACCTCTATAAATTTCCACGGCAAAAAGCTAATTGTTGTTTTAAAGAGAAACATTTTAAAAATTGGAAAGCCCCTTCCATTAAAGTAGATATTTCCTCCAGTGGCTTTTCCCAATTCCTTATTCTAAAACTGAGGGGGGCCATTGCTATCCAAAGTCCTAGCTATGGGTTGTGTTTGTATAGTGACGCGGAGGCTAGATTCTATCTTAGTCCTAAAACATTAACGGTCATGATTTCACGATTGTTAAGTTTACTTCCAAACTTGGGCAGGTCTCCTTTCTTTTAAAGGCCCTGGTGAGTTGCATCCGGGCTAGGGGGCGTTATCTTGTTCTGTGGGGACTTTAATTGACCCTTGACCCCCCCTGGACAATTCGACGGGGGCGTTCTTCTGTAGCATACTGGCCTTTAAAAGTGTAAAAAGGGCATTTTGCAATTCCAATTAGTTGACTGCGGCGGCTTCAACCCCCATCTGACAGGGACTTATTTTTATTCGCCCCAAAACCATCGTAGAATCGCCTCATTTTGCTTCAGCATTGGCACTCCTGGCTGCAGCCCTTTTCCATAGGGACTGTGCGTGGTTGATCATGTCCCTTTTTTTATATCCCTGCAGCCCCCCTTCTTCTCTGCACCGCCCGCCCTGGAGACTAAAAAGAGTCCTTTGTTGTTGGATTCGGTATGTTTGGGGAGCTCAGGCGAATATTGAGCATTTTCGGGGGGGGATCATGCGCTGACCCCACTGGCCTCTTATACAATGGGGGTTTTAAAGTGCGTTCCCGTGGAACCCTGATTAGCACGGCAGGCTTTAAAAAAGGGTCGGACCGGCTATTGCGCAAGGCGCTACAAAAAAGGGTTTTTCGCTTGAGCTCCTACACAAAGAGGCCTTTTTAGATGGTGCTGCAGGATTGCTGCTGGCCAGAGTGGAGGTCCCTCTTTTGTTTGGGCTTCCTGGGGTAATCTTTTCAAAAAGGGGCAAGCGATTTATGAATATGGGAACAAAAAGTGGGCGGTCTTAGCAAGGGGACTTGGGAAAAAGAGCAGCGCAACCTTGATTCCCTGTCAAAAGCAGCACGGGGTCCCCCGGTTTACTCCCCCCAGAATTGCTTGGAGTTTCAAAACGTTTTTTCCAAGTTGTATTTTCTTTTGGGGGCGACACCCCTCCGCCCTTTGGGGGGGGAACCCCCCTTCGTTTCCGACTCTTCGGAGACAAACCCCTCCGTTCAACTTGAGGGAAACCTTTTTTGGTGGAGGAGCTGGAACTGGCTATTGGGGATCTCCCCCGTGGGAAAAGCCCAGGGCCGGATGGGTTTACTAGTAAATTTTTTCCCAAGCTTGCTTCCCCCCCTTTCTCCGTTCTTTTGAATGTTAACGCTGTCTCTGCCTCCTCTCCCTTCCTAGGGAAAAATCGCGGCCCCTTCACAGTGTTGCCCAAACCGGGCAAGGACCCCCAGGTTGTGGTGCTACGGGGCCCATTTCCCTTTTAATGTGGACCTTAAAATTTAGCCCAAAAGTTGGCGAATCGTCTCATCGTTTTGTCCACCTTGTTTTACCCCGGACCAGGGGGTTTTTTTCCCTGGTCGGAGGCAGGGGAAATAAGTTGAAGACATTAGATGTTATTCGTTATGCCAGTTGCATGGGGAACCCCTTTATGACCTGTCTCTCGGGCACTGAAAAGCCCTTTTACAGGATCTCAGGATTCTCTGTCCGATACCCCTTGGACAATGGATTGGGCCCCATTTCCTCCAAAATATTTGGGACTTACCAAAATCCCTCACGAGGATTAAAATTAACGGCACTTTGTCAGACCCCGTAGATATACGGAATGGCACTAGGCAGGGCTGTCCCTGTCACTCTATTAACGTCCCTGGTTATGGAACATTTGTTGGGCCCCTGCAATCCCAAACCCCCACATCAGGGGCATAACCATTGGAGGGCGGAATCAAATGCCGGCCTTTTCAGAGATCTGTTAAATTTTTTGAAAGATCCCTTTTTTTCCTTCCCTCCTGCTGTCCGAGTGGATAAAATTTTTGTCTTGGTCCAACTACAAAATTAATTACTCTAAAACTGAAAAACTTAAAAATACTCTTGCCGTCAACTGTCCAGACCATTAAATCTAATTTCCTTCTCTTTCCCCGAAAGGGGGATTTTCGTACTGGGGTCAAAAATTCCTAAAGATCTGTCCCGCCTGTATGAGTGCAATTTTTTCCCCTGCTGGTTTATATCCCCTTTGTTGTCTGGGGAGTGGGGCGAGGGGACTTTCATGGTTTGGCGGGTAAACATTATTAAAATGTCCATACTCCCGAAATTATTAAATTTTTTTTGACAGTCCCAATTTCCTCCCCCCTTTTCGGGGGTTTAAGCTCCCAAAGTTTTTACGAGTTTAGGTGCTCACGTCGCCCCGAGACTTAAAAGGGAACTATGTCTGGCCCAAAATGGGGGGAGGGGGTGGGTTGCCCGGGTTGTAGGGTCTATTACCTGGCGGCTGCTTTGCTAGGTTTTAGACCCGGTTTATGGCCCCCCCCGGATAAGTTGGGTGGGTATTGCGCAAACCATCTCTCCCCAGGCGATAAATTTTTCCCCCCCGTGGGCCCGGGCCCTGACCCCAGACCCCCCCAAACCCCGTCTTTGTCGCCCACACCCCTTTTCTATAATATGAAAGTAGGGCGCCCGGCCATCTATTGGACTTAGGGGGCCCCCTTTTTCCCCACTCGGATAAACCATTTTTTTTTCCCCCGGGGAAACCCCCGGGCGGTCATTCCTGGGGACCTCAAACGTAGGCCTCTTCTCACAGTGCAGGTACACAAAGGGGTGTCTTGTTTCCCCTGGGGTTTTTGGGCCGGGATCCCACCATCTGATAGGCATGGTTCGAGTACTTGCAGCTTCGGCACTTTTCACTGTACTGTTTTTAAAAAAGGTCTCTTTTTAGAGCGTTTTTCCATTTGAGGAAAAATATGTGTGCTCGTCGCTCCCCAGGCATTTGATCTCCCCGTTTACCCGGGGGTTAATTTTATCCCCCTGTCAGGATCTCCTCATTACGTAAGGCCTGGGAAAAAAAAAGTGCAGAGGACCTTCGCGGGTTGACAGTGGAGAAAGTGTTTTTTCCTCACCCCTAAGGCAGTGATAGCCTGCAAAGCGCAAGAAAAATAGCTCAAAGTCTTGTCCAGGTGGGACAGGGTGCCCACTTTGCTTTTAAGTGGTTTCCCAATGTGCCGGACACCTGCTGGAGGTGCAACTTGGGGGGAATGGATTATGTTCATATATGGGGGGGGTTGTCGGTTGCAGCCATTTTGGAAGAAGGTCTTAGGTATTCGGAGTTTTGGGCTTTCTATACAGAATACCCAAAAGGGGAGCTCTCTGTTTTGTTTCCCCTTCTCGCAATCCTCCTACAAGAAGTCCCTGACCCGACATCTCTTACAGGCAGCTAAAACGATGATCCCCGTGATGGGTAAAACCCCCCCTCCACCCTCGCTGAAAGGGTGGAGGGGGGGTGTCCTCTATTCATTGTTTTGGGGAATTGATCGCCCAAACCCAGGGAGGTTCTTTAAGGGCCAACTACAGGGGCCATGGACCCCTTTTTCAAACCCCCGGGATTTCCAGCCTTTTGGGGTGAGGGTTTCCAAAAAATTGGGGTGTTCCCATGTCCCCTTTGGTCCCCATTTAATCCCGAAAGGGGGGGGGGGTTGGTTGATGGTCGGTCCCCTTTGGGGGTTGTGTATCTTTTTTTACAGGGATAGACCCCTCCAAACGTGGCCCTTGGCGTGGCTTTCGCTCCCCCGGCATTAAGGTGTGGTTTTCACCCCCCCCTCCCTTTTTTTTTCCCCCTCTTTTTTCTTTTTTTTGTTCTTAATTGTTTTTTTGCTTTTGTAGTCAGGGCTCCTTGAATTGCAGATGTTTTGGTAGTGTTTGGGCCCTTTTGCGGAGGTGGAAAGCCCTGGGCACCACGGTCACGGGGTACTACCTAGCTCTTCTGTTTTTTGACATGCAAAAAGTGGCCATAGCGATAGGGGCCCACCTGACGGTTACTTGCTTATGGGTCTGTTTCTCATTAGCATGTAGTGCCTTAATTTTTTTTTGGGTCATATGATTATTTATGTTTTTGAAAAAAATGTTTAATAAAAATTTTATAAGAAAAAATTTTTTTGGTATAAATATGCGGGTACAGATAACAAATCATTTATACCGAAGAGTGAACACCGTAAAAACAAAACCACTGCAAACATGGCGCAGGTATGTTTTTTTTTTTTCATATTTCACCCTACCTAAAAAAAAATTTGGGGATTCCTAGTATAGTCTATGACACCTTTAAAAAGTCCATCTTGTCCTGCAAAATAAGAACTCTCATATATCTATGTTAATGGCAAAATAAAAAGTTATGAAAGGTGAGAAGGAAAATAAAGTGGGGCGGAAAAAAACGAAGAGCCATATTATTATGTCAGGAAGAAGTTAAAGCTAAATTTCCTTCTATGTCATTTGTGTAGTATTAGGAGAGTGGGTCCCAGAAAGATACAGTTTAAAACCCGCATTACTCAAACAAGTCTTATTCTAACAAAATTGGAGGAAAAAGTGAAAAGAAAGATTCCAGAGTTGTAGACCAATTAATACAGCCTATGTTGGGACAATGCTTAGGCTAGGTCCACACAGCAAAGTGGGGGGAAAAGCGTCCAAATCCAAATGCATTTTCACATTGCTGGACCACATCACACCGACGTTTTTTTTGCGTGATTTTTGCGCAGAAAACGGCAGTCGCATTTCGGATACCCAGCGGCTCAGTACAACGGGGTTGCTGGAAACGACATGTCCCTGGAATATACAACATGTTCTTATTTCCCCGGGACAGTCGGGGGGGTTTAGGTTCCTCAGTACAAAAACCATGTACAAACATGGGTTTTCTATTGAGGGCTACACGCACATTTCGTGGGTTGGGCAAAATTTAAATATGAATCCCCAAAAATCGCCCCAAAAACCTGTGCTGTGTTGACATAGATTAAAAAGTGTTGTCTCACTACAAAGGTTAATTTTCAACACATTCTGAATTGTAGTGGGTTTTTTTTTTTGTTTGCACCCTTTTTTTCTCCACAAAGATTTTTTTTTCGCATCAAAAAATACATGGCTGTTGGAATTTTTGTAGTGTATTTTCACATTGCAAATCATGTGTTGGATCACATGATTTAGGATGGGGAAAAATACAGTAGAAAAATAAGCTTCAAAAACCACATATACCTTTACACACTTTTTTTGTAAAATGTGCTACAAAAATTTCATGAAAAAAATGTATGAAGCCTAAAAAATAAGAATGCAGTTGTATGGCAAAATAAACTATGCAAAATATACAGTAAGTGTGAAGGGACCCATAGCTTATGTTCACACCACGCTTTTGAATCTTATTTTGGGGCATGTTTAGCGCTGAAATACGCTCCCTAACTCAGCTTCAAACAATATTCAAATACACCTCTTATTGATTCCAATATAAAAACTACGGTGTCATTCACAGGACGTGGATTTTAAAAGCGTTTTGCAACAAGAATCTTGAGACAATTTATTTCTAAAATTTAAGTTCAATTCCCTGAGGCTTTTATGAAAGAAAATCCCCCTGGGAAACAAGGGGTTTGGGATTTCAGCGGGGGAAACACTTAAACAAAAAACTCACGACACCAGCATGAGTGATAGTCAATAGGAAAAAATGTAAAGAGATACAGCTCTGGAAAAAAATTAAGATCCATTTGCACGTTTTCAAAAAAAAAAATCAGATCTCTAAATGTCTGACAGCCATTCCTTTCCATGTCAGTTGAATTCCAACCAAAGTCACCTCATTCTACTTAATGGGCTTTTTATTTAATAAAGGGAAAATTATAAAAAAACATGCTGTGGTTTCACAATTCTCGTGAAATAGGACAGCTGAAGGGAAAAAAACAAGTGCTAGGAATGGGCCCCAAAAGGAATTTGAATGAAAAAAAATAACTTTTACCACCCCCAAAAGGGGTTTGAAAAGAAAACTCTTTTGATTAAAACATTAGTCTTATTGTTTCTAAAGAAATATAAATTGTTTTTTTTGCATTATTTGAGGTCTGACAGGTGCTTCTTTTTTTATTATTTTGAAGATTTCTCTTTTACTGCTAAGAAATACAAAATTTTTTGCTTTCAATTTCAGAGATATGTTGTCAGTAGTTTATCTAATAAAATAACCATGTAAATTTTTTCAAAAAATCCTTGAAGAGAAAAATCAGAGAGACTGAAAATTCTGCAGTGGTCTCTTAGGGTGACATGTCCCAACACGCCAATGCCAGTTATTTGCTCTATTTTGTGGCAAACCTACTTTTTACACCATATTCGTGTTGTAAATGAACTGTCGTACACCAAAAAATGGGCATTTTGTCGGGAACGCATGTGCTCCCCCGTCGCGAAATGCGCTATTGAGGGCCTTACTATGTTATGGCCCCCGTGTCAAGAGCCCCGACAACGCATATATTAAATACCAATTATGCTTGGTGAGTGTTGAAAAAATGCAAACCTTTTTTTATGCAAAAGCGCCCCTTTTTTATTCAATGCCCCTTTTTTGATGCAAAGCCCCCCTTTTTTTATTTCAATGCCCCCTTTTTGATACGATGCCCCCTTTTTTGTTCAAAGCCCCTTTTTTGAGGGAATGCCCCTTTTTTGTACGTGTGCCATTTAGGTGCATTAAGTAAATCTTGCAAGGTAACTGACGCCAATTTTTAGAAAGTATCAGCTTTCGGCACACTTTACATGTTTTTAAAGCCCTTAAAACTGGCTAGATACGCCCCTTTTCGGAAAGTCGCCTTAATTTTTTACCGGCCGTATATGTTGGACCCGGCTGCATTCTTCAGTGTTATCTCCAGATATACTCACTGCGTTCATCTATTTTGGATGATTAGATTACTTTTGATGATTGGATAGTTTTTGATGATTAGAAAAAGTTTTTTTGTATGTTATTGACATGTTTTTGTCTTTACAGGTAAAAGAGGTAACATTCGCAAAAATGTAGTATAAAAGGTTTTACTCTGTTGCTTGGATCTGTATTGTGACTGAGAAATTTTATGACTGTGTCCATGTTTTGTCATGAGACCCCAAGGAAAAGTGAGTAACTTTTTTGTAAATGGAAAACCTCTAAATTGGCTTCTCTTTAAA